>QAOC01008951.1:0-32185 GCA_003255005.1 Begonia fuchsioides | reverse complement strand
TGTCACGAGAGATCAACAACGAGCGGATGACATACTAGAAGAATTCCAAAATTTGGATGTCGAAGACTAGATATTTATTTAAATTAATAGTTTATGAAAGCAAAAAATATGTTTATGAATGACGGTGCATCATGTATGCAATTTATAGTATATGAGCTTTCTTAAAAGAATAGTATTTAGTCTTCCGCTGCAGTTTTAAGAAAAAGAATAACGATTTCAGATTTACGATCATTTTATATCCTTCAGTTCTAAGTCTTAAAGAAAAAAAAATTAATTAAAATAAAACGGGACGTTACAATAAATAAATTATAATTATTTATATAAAATAAAATTATTTATGTATATTTGACTCGTTAGGCTTGGCTCGTTAGGCTCGTGGCTCGAGAGCCGGCTCGAGTTAAAATTTTTTTAACAAAAGCTCGTTAAGCTCGACTCATTAGGCTCGGCAGACTCGACGAACTAGACTTTTTCAGGCTCGGCTCGTTTGACATGTCTAGTTGTATGTGTAACCGGGAAGGAGAGAGAGCAATGGGCACACAAAAAAACAAAAGAAATTACCGTCCGACCCACCTGAACCGGATTGGACCGTACCCATAACCCCTCCAACTAGGCACTACTCTTTTAAGTCCTCGTACTTGGGACCAGTACGGACGAGATGGCTCCATATTTATGGGAATGGAGTAGGACTGGGCAAACCCGCCCCGACCCACCGTATACGGGTCGGGTTAGGTCGGGTAACAGGTAAAGTATTTGTAAAAAATTTTAAAATTACGGGTTAGAATCGGGTTAGGGTAAATACCTGACCCGACCCGCGAGACCCGTTTTTACTCGAATTACCCGAATTGCACTCAGGTATATTCATTACTTGGTGGCCTCGGATGCCACAGAGAGAGGCCTCAGATCCAATCGCTTAGAGAAACTGCAGAAAACCAACGATTTTGATTTCCTCGAGCAGGTACGAGGTTCTTGTTTGGTGTTCCTCTTCTGGGTCCCGTCAATGGGGAGATCTCCGTGCTGTGAGAAAGCTCATACGAACAAAGGCGCATGGACCAAGGAAGAAGACGAGAGTCTCATTGCGTACATCCGCGCGCACGGCGAGGGCAGCTGGCGGTCGCTGCCCTAGGCCGCCGGCCTTCTTCGTTGCGGCAAAAGTTGCCGGCTTCGGTGGATTAACTATCTCCGGTTGGACCTTAAGCGGGGCAATTTCACAGATGATGAAGACGAGCTCATTATCAAACTCCATAGCCTTTCCAAGTAGGTTCTATTAGCTCGATTTTCTACTCTTGCTTCGTTGATTTTAATGGGTGATTTTCCATAGCCTTAAGCCTTAAGCAATGAACCGGGGTAGTTACTTTTGATTTAACGTTGACCCGATAACCCGACCCGTATTGACCCGATAAGAATAGGGTCGGGTCGGGTTTGGGTAATATATCAACAGTAACCCGATAGGGTAATCTTTTTTTCTCTTATGGTGTTAGGGTCGGGTAAAGATTTTCCTAAACCCGACCCAACCCGACCCGCGCCCACCCCTAGAATGGAGCCTCAACCCATCTACCCATGCATTATTCATTTTTAATTCCTTTTTAAATATAGTAATTGAATTAATAAATATATAAATAAATAAATAGAGTGAAAGATGCAAGGTGGGGAGAGCCGAGAGCTAGGTGGTCACATGCCCCCAGCTTCCCCAACACCACCAAGATCTCTCCCAATCTGTTCATAGTTTCTCCACCCTCTGATCATCCATTCATTTATATTAAAAGGCAAAATCTCTCGCCCCCAGATCCCCACACCCCGACCCGACAGCATGTGAGAGAGTTAATCACGGTAACTCAGCGGCCCAGAGGTAAGAGACATTAATTTGATGTCCCAAGGAGCTACCACAACATTGAGGGTAACAATTTTCACACTAAGACAGTGCAGACGTCGAACCTAAGCTCTTTATACTAAATCTATCATCTCTAAGTCAACTAGTTATGCCATTGCGGGCATCCATTCCTCTTCATGCTTCACGGGGCCCATTGAGGGTGAAACGTGGCGTCCATGCACTGGGTTGATGAGCGGGAGAGGCACATTCTCATTCGTTGGGTGGATTGGCTTTAGGCACATGGCCTCTCTTTCTTGTTACCCAAAGGCGAAATCCCCCGTCTCGAGGGCCCCCACACCCCGACCCGACAGGCTGTGAGGAGGTAAGTTATAGTGACTCAGCAGTCCAATAATGAGATGTCTCTCTTTCTTGTTTGCTTATGAGGGGCCCTTCCACTCATCTGTGCGCGTGGTTAGAGTAGCAATGGATCTTCTTACCGTAGGTAGAGCATCGGTACAATTTTATTTTAAAATAAAATTAAAATCAGAATTTATATTTTTAAATTTATATAATTAGTAACAGAATCAAGGATTTCAGTTTTTTTTTTAATTTTAATTCGGTTTTATTTTATATTTAAAAAAATTAAAATATAAAATTAAAATATTTTTTATTATATTTAGGTCGAGTTTTAAGTAATTATGATATTTTATAACAAATTTTAGGATTTTTATCCGATTTTATTCAATTTTATAATTTTTTTTACAAACGATCTTGTTTTCGTTTCACGGTATTTTACTATTAAAAACTAGCACCGACCCATAAAATATGTTTTTTTTTAAATTAAAACTAAGACCAAATGAAAATTAATAATTTCGATCGGATTTAGTTAGATTTTACTTAATCTTATTACAAAGTTGTTTTTATTTAACAAGTCGTTGGAATTGTACGAAATACAAAGTAATAAGTTGCTATATCCCACTCGCTAAATGGGGCGCGTGCCAAGAACTTGGGAAGGGAAGCCGAAACGTGGGCCATAGCATATTTCTAGACATCAACTATAGATTTACTCTCCTCTTCTTCTACCCTTCTCTTCGTACGCTTCCACACCTCTCTCTCTCTCTCTCTGCCGCAGTTCGATGAAGAAGACGACGCATTTCCGAAGAATAAGGCCTTCCTTATTCCAGACTAGGCGAAGACACACCCCCAAAAACTCTGATGAGGTTGAATCAGGTGGCGCGTCTGGAAATGGAGATTAACTCCCGAAAGCGGAAGAAAACGGGAGGAGCAGATGACGGGGGAAGGTGGCGAGAGTGGGAAGGAAGAGATGGAGAATAAGGAGAAAGAGGAGGTGGAGAGAAGGATCGAGGCGTTGCAGAGGATGGTGCCGGGCGGCGATTCGCTCGAAGTAGAGAGGCTGTTCGAGAAGACGGCTGGCTACATACTGTGCTTGCAGCGCTCTCTCTCGTTTGGGAAAGGTTTGATAAGGAAAGCACCAAGTGTGGTGCTTGATTTTGTGCATTTCTTCTCTTGTTTCCATTACAGACTCTCTTTCTCTCTCTCTCTCCAAGATGCCTGGCTTGGAAGCATGCCAGATTTTCTATTTTTCCATAGTTTAACGACCAAGTGTAGTTCTTTTGTTTTGTGAACTAAAAAGCCAAATCCAAACAAGTAATTCAGCTGCAAGTTTTTGAATCTCTGACCTCGTATTAAATTTCCATGATCTTACGAGAGGACACACAACACAAAATATGAAAACTTTAGGCTTGTTCGGTCGGAAAACCACACGCAAATAAAACAAACTCATCCACCCAGTTTTGTTATAAAAAGCCTCTAAAAAACGACGCCGTGAAATGCTCGCCCTACTTGTAGGGATAGAGTGCTGCTATGTATGTTTCCATTTAAATGCGAAATCACTCGCCCTAGTGTCTTACACTCCGGCTCGATAGCATGTGAGAGAATAAATCACGATGACTCAGCAGCCTAGAAATGGAAGGCTCGTACCTGACACCACAAAGAGCAACTTTAACATTGGAGGATTAAACTCTTGCACTGCAGTGTCGCAGGCTTCAAATCTTAACCCTTATACCAACTCTACCACAATTCGATCACTAAACTAAGTCCGTGCAAGCTGCTTTGTAGCTTTCCCGTTCAGAGAAAATGTCTACAGCTACAGAGCTTTAATCTTGAGGCGGGTAAGCGTGGAGTAATGAGATGAGAAGCAGCTCATTTTACAAAAATCAATCTGAATAAATTTAAGTTAAAAAAGTAACTGACATAACATTATTTAAAAAAATATAATTACTTAATAATATATAAATTTAATTAAAATTTTCAATAATATAATTAAAATTTAATAATAAAAAAATAAATTTTAATTAATAATTTTTTAATTGTCTAATTAAGATTTAATTATTTATTATATTAAACTCAAAAACAGACTAACTAAATTAATTCTACTTAACACATGATCGCTAAAGAATGAACATGGATGTAAAACTGATCAAAATCGAATTAAATATTTTAGTTATGATCTAGTTAGGTTTGAACATCCCTAACCGGGCATGGTTTACTAAAAACCAGAATCAAAGTTGGAACTTCTGTCCAGAAAAATTAATAATTAAATCTAACATTTTATTTCTACTCTGCAAATTGTTTCCTACAAGTAAGATTCAGAGCATTCAAGCTCTTTTTTGTACAAAACCCACCACACAAACCAACATCCTCTCTCTGTCTAATGCAGCCTTGTTAAACCGAAGTGAACCGGCCCGGACTTCCGGTGGGTAGCCATTGACGCTGCTGCAGCAGCTGCATTTATGCTATCGAACTGAGCCTTGGCCTGCAAAAAGCTTGCATTGTTTTCGTTCTCCGATTTCGCGCCTACACGAGTCATGAAAAAAGGGTTGGAGTCGATTGTAGTTGTCCGAGTTGCTTGATTCGGTTCGGAATATGAGCCTCGCTCCAAATCGGCTACACTTCTTTGGTGTTGTTGTGGGTTGGATTTGTGGTAGCAGTGCGTGGGAGGGACTGCTTGGGCCGAGAGGAACGTGCTTCTCATCATTGTTCTCGGATCGTAACCAAGTGATATTCTTTGAGATTGATGGGCAGTCCTTGATATCATTGCAGGATTGCCTTCCGGATCTTGGCTCTGCTTCAAGTACGATGACTCGATTGAAACATGTCTGTCTTTGGGCGGGATCGTGTTGGAATGAACTGTAGTAGACCTGATCATACAATAGATTCATTATTGACAAATTACTAATCATTCAAAAAACCCAAACTTGAAAAATAATTTAATTATTTATATATTATATTAATATTTTTAATCTCATGTTGGTCATTTTTTGTCCTTAGACGTATTTTTTTAATGGGATTTTTATTTTTATTTTTGCAGAGGATCGAACTTGCGACTTCTAGTTCTGATACTATCATAAATTAACAACTCTCCAGAAAACTTGAACTTATGGATGATCGATAATTTAATTATTTATACGTTATCTAACAATTATCGCATACATATTATTCCAAACATAAGAAACACTTTATTGTTTGCTTGTAAATAAATGATTTGAGATTATCAGCTCAGAGATCATGTTTACCTCGGAAGTGACACGTGCTTTCGCTCAAGAGGGATTACTGGCCCATTTTTACCGCCATTTTCTTCTAGATGTGAAAATTGCTTTCTAAATTGCTCGACAGCACTGCATTTGAATAAAAACAAATCAACACCACAATCATATTTTGAGCTTCATGATGCAAAACAATGACGTTACAACTCGAAGAACCTTGGATATAGAAAGTTTGTTCTCTCAGTTCCATTCACGTAGTCTTTCAGCAGTTGAGGATGGTACTCCAAAATCTCTCGGAATATTAGCTCTCGAATGTCTTCCTTTGTAACCCTTCTCCTCTCGAACTCAAACTCCATCTTTGTAATAGGCTGGCAGGAAGGCTCACGCTCGAGTTTCGCCAACCCTTTAAAATACGGATCTGCAAGAGCCTGGAGGTACACAAATCCAAATTATCAGCAAATTTTTTCAACGAATACTATTAGATTTATTTTCTTACCAAATATTCTCTTGTGTATATGTTTGTTTGTTAGAGTCGTGATTTATGCAATAAAAATAATAAAAAATTATTTTAATTGTAATACTTTAAATGTACTTTAACTAGATCAATTAGAATTCGACACGTTAGAATATACAATAAAATTATATGATAAAAAGATTAATCTAGTGTTATCCTTTTTCAACTGAAACTGAGTTCTACAAGCCATAAACCCAAACCCAGACCTCTTCGGCAGTCGGCCTGTCTTTTGGATCAAAAGCAAGTAATCTCTCCAGTAACTGAAGAGCTAGAGGATCTGCATTTGGGAATTTTTGAGCAAAAGGTACAGGCTGCTTCTTCTTCATGCTGGTTAAGTACCTCCGAGCCTTATCATTCCTGACCTGCATCCATTACGGTGATTTTCATAGTGTTATTCAGAACATATATCAAAGCAATGCATGAAAATCAGTCGCCCTACCCGAGAAATGGTATCTAATGAAGGAGTTCCAAGAAGATCAGTCATTAAATCAAGTTGGTGAACAACATTTTTGCCAGGAAAAAGTGGTTTGCCGGTCAATACTTCAGCAAATATGCATCCAATACTCCATATATCAATGGCTGTTGTATACTGCATCATCAATACCACAATATCAGATAAAATATTAAAAAATTATAACATCGATCCAACGTCCTCAAAACTGCAGGCAAATGCCAAAAGTGCAAAGATTAGTTAAGCATTCTCAGGTTTGACAACTAATTCCATGAACTAAAAAAATTAAAAACAACATAAGATGATAAACTCTTCCTAGTAGCATTAATAGTGTTTTCAAGCCCGATAAGTCGACCGGTGTAAGGTGTTATATAATGTCTACCTTTGAGAAAAAAGATCCACACAGCTCCGGAGCTCTATACCATCTAGTCGCAACATAATCCTGTAAATGTCACCAAATTACAAGACATGGAAAAGACATCAACTAGTCAATTATGTGAATTGAAAAAAAATTCACGACGGTTAAAACAACATACTGTCCAAAATATGGTGGTCGGTGTGTCACTGAATGAAACTCTAGCCAGTCCAAAGTCACAGATTTTGAGTTTACAATTAGCATTTGCCAGTATATTCTTGGGCTTCAGATCTCGATGGTAGACATTTGCTGCAGCAAATTCAGTAAAACAAAATCAAATAACTTAAACATAGCCGAAACCTCCAACTAACTCATTTTCTTAAAAAGAACAATAAATGCAGAAAACAGATGGTTAAATAGGAAAATTTCAACAGTAGGCCAACGTCAATAGCACCTGTGTGGATATATTTCAATGCACGGAGCAACTGATAAAGGAAAAACTGAAAGTGTTCTCTAGTCAAATCATCATTTGCTTTGATTACTTGATGAAGGTCTGATTCCATCAGCTCAAAAACAACATAAATATCATTGAAGTCCCTTCGAGAAGGAGGCAACATAACATGTTTGATTTCCACAATATCAGGGTGCCGCAGAAGTCTTAGAAGTTTTATCTCACGAAGAATACGAGCAGCGTCAGATATGTGTTCGAAAATGTCATGTATTTTCTTTATTGCCACTTTTTGGCCAGTGTGAGTGTCAACTGCTGAGCATACTACTCCATAACTTCCCTTTCCAACCACTTCTTGAATTTTGTACCTATTAGCATCACCATATTCAGAGAAAAACTCTGCCTCTGAGGAACTCTGAAAGAAAAAACCACTGTGAGATTCAAATAAGTGATTCAAGCTTGTCCCAAATAAGATGAAATCATAAAGAGTTTGCATGAAAACGTGAATAGTGGCCTAAAATAAGTCAGTACAAACGTGCAATCTACTTAACAATGGTAAAAGCTTAAATAATGGCTGCATTTGATGCGCCAAATGACAATAAGGATAAATTGTTAGTCTTCTGGAAAGTTAGAAACTGCAAATTTCTGTTGAAAATAGTAGTTTATGGTAAACATATAATTGTACATAAGAGAACAAAATCAAAACAAATAGAAGCAAGTGAAATAAGACATGGTATTAACTGAAAGAAAAATCATTGCACATAATTAGAATCTTTGCGGGAGTAGAAAGGAGACGATTGCATCTCATGAACAAAGACTACAGTGGCCACTGGCGGTCTAACTCTAAAGATCAAATTCCAGAATAAGAATTAACCACTTTTCTAAAAAAGATGACAGCTTTAATTCGTGAATTATACATCACGCAGTGAAGAAAATAGTAAAGAACCTGATTCTCTAGCATATATGGAGCATCACCAGTAAAGGAAACGACAAAACATAGTCATGTTTGATTCCAAATTGAAAATTCAACAAATTCCAACCCTTCAGAAAACAATTGTTTGGGTGAAAACTTCTACTGTTGAATTATATTTACATAGCTATTATTTTCAAAATAATTCTTATGGCTAACTAAAAATAGAGATGAGCATAAGCCACCGTGATTGAGGTATTTTTCCATATATACAGAACAAACAAATCAAAGTCAACAGTTTAGAAAAAAAATATGACCTTCTTACGGTGATCCTGTTGCATTTTGTTGAATTCGAAGAGGGACTCCAACACCAAAACTCAATTGGAAATCTCAAACCGAGCTCAGATCAAGCGCAAAAAACAATATTAGGGTCTCAAAATCTGTCGAAAACTCAACCACATTTCCCCCACCTACCCCTGCTTCGTATAACAAGCCCAAAATTCCACCCCACTCCCCGCCGCCCCGAATCCGCCGCCGAACATACGACAATCAGCAAACCCAAATCCCGCATGCACGCCCTCGCCTCGAATCCAAAATACACGAAATCAGTTACCATAAATCTACAGAACTAGGATCCAACGAAAGAACCTTTTGCATTTTAAACCACATCCGAATCCAATTCAATCCAATGTCGAGCGTCTGAAGCTCAGTCCTCCGAGTCAATCGCCCCAGCTGAAGAAGACGAAACCCAGTAGCGAATTGGTTGCTTCAAGATCTGAAGCGCACCGACAAAGAAGGTAGAGATTGAGATCCAGACGTTACAGAGCATAAATCTAGAAGAAAAGGGGGTGGGTTTTGGAAAGCTCTCTCTTTTCTGATTTTTATTTATCGGTGTGCCGTATCCGCAACGTATGAATACTCTCCCACTCTTCATTAGGTTGGGGCAAGGCCACGTAATTTCTTCCGACGATAGAGGGTATTTTCGTAAAGTCGTTTGGAGAAACAGAGCATGTCGGCGGACTCCCGAGTTGGGTAAGACGTTCTCTATTGCTGACGTGGCTAATTTTAATTGGTCAAAGTTGACTTAGTGGGGCCCTACTCTTAGGATACACTATAAAGTTATAATCTATAGTTTATTTATGGAAATAAATAACATAATTTAATGTCACGTAAAGTCGTTATCTCGAGGAGTTTATGCAAAGAGCGAGATCGATTTCGGCTCTAAAATAACGGGTTTAATGCATCGAGAAGTCGTAAAAAAATGTATTTTCACCTTCCAAATACATTCGTATATATTTCGGTCTTGGTTAGCTCAGCTCTATTTTTAGAAAGTCAAGCAAAATTTAGTGAAAAATTGCCTTGTACGATCTTTTGGGAATCGCGGGCTATGTAACTTATTTAGTTCATTTTTGTTCGGTTTGGAGCAAAATTGTTGTTTATTCTTTATTGATGATAAAACTATGTCATTCGGGTTGCAAGGATGAGTTCATATTTCACCGTGGACATAGTCTATTGGCATCGTATTTGAGATGTAAAATTAGTAAAATTCACGAAACTAAATTATAATAATTATAAAATTATTGAAAATTCACGAAACTTTATAAAGTATTATCTTATAATATTGTAAATGTGTGACAAAAAGTTCAAGAATTTTTATAGATGTGCGAAATTTTAACTGAGTTTAATTATTTTCTATATTAAAAAAATTATTATAAATCGTACAATTGTTGAAAGTTCAAGAAACTTTATAAAATATTATTATTTTTTATTTTAAAAATCATAGTAAATCGTAAAAATGTCAAAAATAAAACTTCTCAAATTAGTCTCTTATATTATTGTGAATGTCTGGTAAACATTTTAAGTCATTCCGAAAAGATTTGCTTAGCCAAATTAATTAAAAAAAATTAAAATAAAATCGAACGAACGTACCCACCATCGTTCTAACGTCCGTACTGGATGCAGGGAACCCCTTTGGAACGTTCGAAGAGCCTTAAAATATTTTTTTTAAACTTAAGTTTTTTTCGCCTATTTCACTAAATTTAATTTTTAAGATTTTTTTAATTCTTTTTTTATTAAATTTAATGTTTAAAATAAAGATAAAAACTCTTAAAAATAATATTTCAAAATAAAATTGGTTGGTGGTGAAAGAAAGCTGCGCACCCTACAAAGTCTGACGTTTCATCCAACTTGAAAAAGACTCCGCATATTTAAAATTATTTTTTTAAAAATAAAGAAAACAAAATAATAAGCAATAATTGGCCCTCATAATAATTATTCATGTTAAATAAAACAAATATGCAATAGGTGTTTTCCAAGTGAGTAATTATCAACTGTCACGTTATATTTAGGACTGTTTTGTCAGTGACATCATAAATTTTTAATTATATTAATTGGCATATCAAAATATAATTATTTTTCAACAGATTTATTTTTAAATTGATACTTAGAAGTTTATATTATTGTCAATTAAGATCATCAAGAACATGAAATTAGAACATAAAAAATCAAATTTTAATTGTCATAAGATTCAAAATTAGTTGAAATTTAACATTAGTGTGCTTGTTGATAGCACGCTTAAGCTGGAGATGTCAATTGAATGCAGTTTATATTTTGATGTGTTAATTGATAGAATTTTAAGTTTAAATTGTCACTTAAAAATATTATATTTCGATGATTACTTGAAAAAACACATCTAATCTAATTATAAATTGTCCATTAATAATTAACTTAAAATAATTGATTAAAGCTTAACCCTTCCTAAAAGTGAGTATCCATGAAGTTTCCACTTTCCACTAACCATTACATTAAATAAATAATAAATTTAAATGTAACTGCAATCGATTTTCAATTAACACATTAAACTTTTAATTTTATCGATTAACACTTTTAATTTGGATATCACTTTCAACGAATACCCTACCATTAAGGGTCATTTAATTATGTCACTGGCAATGCACATGACTATATTTTAAACACTTTTAATTTGGATATCAATTTATGTTAACATCGATAATGAAGTTATAGTCTTCGTCTAGAGTTGTCAAATCTGACCAAACTAAGAAAATATATGTTTTAAACATACTCTTATTTATTTGAGTAGATTTTTTAATTCAAAATAGTTTTGCAAGTGTAATAGAACAATATTGTGAGATTTCTTTAAATTTATAAAATTATTGAATAATTATTAATGGACACCTTGAAGTTCAGTATTTCTCAACTGTATTAGTTGAAACTTTGAAATATGAATATTTTTCAAATGTTACTTAAATTTTTAATTCTATTAATTCATGCATTAAATTATTAAAAGAGAATAATTATTAGTGCATTTTTAATTGACACTTTAACTTTAAGTATCAACAAACATCCTAATGTTAAACTTTCGTTATTATGCATCATTTTTTTTTATTTGATCATCTTAACGAGAATATATAAGAATTAGAAAAAAATCAAATTAAATTATTAAAAGAGAGTTAATTAACTTTATTTTAATAATAAAATGTGGTCGATAATTTTATGAAGTTAGAGGTATTAATTGATATATTTAAAGTTCAATATTTGAGTTAAATAATAATAATAATTTAAGGGTTTAATTGATATAATTAAAATTTTAAGGTGTCAGTTAAAAAATAGCACTAACTTCTTAGTGCTAACTACCCTAAAAAATTTTACATTCCAAAAATTCTACAAATTGTACAATCGTTAAAAAATTACAAAAATTTACATAATATTGCGATACGATATTGTGAATTTGAAATTAAAATTTCAAATTATTTAGATGACATTTGTTTAGAAAATTAAATAAAAACAAAATTAAAAAAATGATTGTCTGATCCGGACGATCCGCCCCTATATCGGACGTCCGAACCAGGTAGTGTGACCCTAAATCGGGCGTCTGATATGTTTCATTTTTTTTTAATTTGGAACCTTTTTATTTATTTTTATTAAAGAGTTTTTCTTAAAATTAATCATTTAAAAAACTAAAGGGTTAAATCTCAAAACGACCATGAATTTTGGAGATTTAACTCAAAATAACCATGAATTTTAAAAATAAAAATAACCGTATTCATTTTGAATTAAAGCCCCAGGTTATGGTTTTGAGATTTAACCAAAAACTAAAACTAAAAGTTGAAAGAGTGTTACTTTTCAAATAGGATTTCGCAAAAAGTGGACGCACCGCACGAATGCCTGACCAGTAAACGGAAGTGAACGGTTAGGTATGAGTAATTTACCAATATGCCCATGCCAATTGCCAACATAAAATAACTTGTACAACCTGGGCCCCACGGCCCGTCCATCCATCACAGACAGGATCACGATCCTACCCTTTCTCTCCCACGTGGCCACGTGACAAAGTGACCTTGTAGGGAGCTCCATAGCCGTTGATCAAATGGGCCCGACAGTCAACGCACTCTTAAGAGTTGACCGTTTGCTCACTTTGCGCTCTCCTTTGCTTCAAGCTAATGATTTGAGTAACGTTATAAAACACTTGTAGCTTCAGCTATCACGTTCATTGGTCGAATTCGCCTACTTTTAAAACAACCAATATATATATATATAATTATTTTATAATTATTCTCTTATTATATTTTTATTAATTAAATTAATTTAATCACTCAATAATATTATTAAATGGAAGCTATTCCAAAATTAAAAGGACTAAATATAAAAATAGAATATTATTAATTATATCGTCAACAAATAATGCATAATATATATGATTTATTTAAGAATTTAATTAATGAACTCCTCCCTTCCAATCATTTGCCAACGGTTGCTCTCTCCCTTCCAGAGTTCCCGGAGAGAGGAGAGGAGGTAGAAGAGAATAAGAAACTGATTTCTCAGCCACCAGCTCCCGTTTCTGCTTTGAATTAACCTACTCTCCAATTGCTAATGCCTTCTTTCTCTAACTACTGTTTTTGGCTGTAGACATCGCTCCCCTAATCTCCTCCCTTAAGATTTTATGAAGGTGGGGGAAGGAGGCGGAGGGAGGCAAATGAAGAAATCTTATTCTTGTAGTGTTGAGTTGATGATGGAACTGATTGGATCGAGTTCATATGAATTCCTTTGTAGATTTTTGGAAATATTTGGGATCATTTTGCTATGGTATGATAGAAATGCTCGAGGATGTATTTTATCGTATCATGCAGGCCGTATAGTTATCGTTCATGTTATGTGTATGGAGTGTTTGTATTCATGTACATACATTATAGTTTTATGGAAAGTATGAAAATTGTTTCCGTTCATGATTTTCACGACAAAATGAAAATATGGCCGTCACATCTATGAGAGAGTTTTGGGCTCGTTAATTTAACTTTGTTGTGTAAGTGATAATATATGCGATGAGGCAGACATCGAACCAGTTGGAGCATGTACGAGCAGACATGAGATTGTATGGTGGCGACTGTCCCCGATTGAAATCAATAGTTTTAAGAGTTAAGGATACATGTTTTAAGATTAAATCAACTATGCTGATATTGTTTATTAGGTTTGGTTAGACGAGATTATATTTATAATTTAGAAGACGGATTTACTAAAGTATCTAAGTTTATTAGGTTTGTTTATTGTTAAATTTACTAACATCGTTGTTAATTCACCATTAAGATCGTTAATAGAGTGTTTAACCCTTTTTATTTCATTGCATTTTTTAAATAATAACATAACAAATTGTCGAAATGCAGCATAAACCCTAATTTTTTTAGAAATAGTTTGGCAATCTCTATTTTTTCATCGCCTTTATTTTATCAACTGGTACACAACACAACCCAGTTTCTTAATAAATAATCAGTAAATAATAAATTTAGGAATGATTTTGATGCATGAGTGCTGCCGACAGCACTAGATTCCAGGTATCAGGAACTCCGCCGAGGCACCAATGGCTGCAGTCCATGTCGCGGTGGCCGCCGCGCCCATACAACGACGGATGGCCGTCTTTTCTGAGCTGTGAAAGCGCTGTCACGTTAAGCAACCCGACCGGCTTTTCCATGGCCCTCAACACTCTCTCCACCGCAAGCTCCGCCGGATGTGCTCCGCCTGGATACGGCGGAGAGAGCGGCTTTGTTTCCGCCCCACAGTTCTTCGCCTTCGAATCCCCCCAGAAGCTTGGACTATTTTGATCACATAAAAAAGGGTCAATTTTAATGTCGTTTTTAGAATCTTACAGGAGGAGGCAATCAGCCATACTTGCTATGGTCGGGAGAAACCCCCTGAAAGAAGACCATGGTTCGAACAGGGTCCACATTGGCATCGATCCACTTAGCCCAAGTCTTCAACGCCTTCTCGTACGCGACCAATCTATCCATGTCTTTGTAAAGAACACCATTTTCTTCGATCAAATCCCAACTGTAACCACATAAGATGCAGCTAATTATGTCGCGTTAAAAGAAGGTAATATCATGGTTAGAAAAGGGTTTGAATCGCACGGCTGTTTTCTTCCGGTGTGGAGCCACCAATGCCAGGTGTTGAAGATCAGAACGTCTATTTCATCGCTCCACATCTTCCCACCCTCGATCGAGTCCAGCTTCAAGATTCTTCCGGTGCTTGTGCCGACGATGTCAACGAGAAAAGCATTCCTCGACAGCATCACCTTGACATCGTATTCCTGCAAATATCATTATAAAAAATACGGCTGATTACAATCGAGATATCTAGATCGGAGAGTTGCATTCAGGGAACCCACCGGAAAAGTGAAGGTTGAAATATCTCCATTTCTGACCGATGTGTAGTTAAGGTCTGGAGCAGCAGTGTAAAGCATGCAAGTGATTGACTGCCACTGGTTTAAACTCAGCGAGTCGCCGACAAACATCAGTCTTTTTCCTCTTAATCTCTCCAGTAACTCTACCCCCTCGAATCTAACATCATTAACATAATTAATCAATGATTATTAAACAAAATCTGGGGTTTCTGTTTAACTTTCAAAGCAAAGCTTCAGAAAAAGTAACCCTCCAGCAAAAAAACAATAAAAATTTGTACCATAAGATACGTTATAATCAGCAGTCTTAATGCTAAGAGCAACGTTGATTTGATAACTTAATAGCAAATGGGTCCTCAAAAGAAATACAGCAATCTATCAAGAACAATAAATTATCGACAGCATTGATGACAGGCAAAGCACCAGAGAGTTTAAAAGCTTTTGAACGACCAGTGGAGAGCGACACTTAGCGATAGGATGGACCATATTTCCAATCACGCCACAACTCAGAATTAACCCTTAGGAAAGGAACAAGAATTTTAAATTCCTCAGTTGTATGGAGACAAGCTTTAAAAAGGGTTTTGATCTAGCTGCTGAAATGGAACTCTCATGGACCATAACCCCACCATGAACTCATTAATGTTGCACAATAATAATAATTATTAATATTATTATAATAATGAACAAAAACATGTAAAATTATTAGTACGATAAATTAGGGTTAATTTTACAAGGTTAGATCTCGAATTTGAGCTCAAAACAGATCGGAGAAGTTATAAAGATTTTACTTTGACCGACTCACTTCGACCCGAGCAAAATTATCGAAAACCGTACATTTTTTTACGGTGTAATAGAAGTCCGAATTTGGATGCTTTGAGACCAAACTAATCAAAACGATGCCATCTTTAATGAATTGAAATAGATAGATCAATAGGTCCAAAGAAGCCTTTAAATCATGCATAATGGAAAACTTGTAGAGTCTTCTTCATCCAGCGCACTAGATTGGTTACACTGTCCTGTGAAAAAGAAACTCTAGCAAACGACAGATGAACAACTTGAGCACATGCCACAATTCGACTTCTCCATCTCCACACATAATTTGGCACCCTCGTGTTTCCAGTTAACATAGTGTTTTAATCATCGTTTCAAAAAGAGGGTTTAGCTTATTTCAATCGAATTTTCAGTTAGATTGGAAAATTTAAAACCTTTCATTGATTCAAACCGAAAATTATAATCTTTGAGCAGTCGGAAAGTCTTGTTTTCTTGTCTAACCTGACATATTTGTCGGCCATGAAGATTTTCTTCCTTAAAAGAGTAGCTGGCATTGGAAGAAGACCTAACCAGAAAAAGTATGTTCTTAAAAATGAAGATATTTCTCGGTCGGGAGATCACCCGAGAAACACACTCTCTACCATCACCTGACTAACTTACCCAGAAAAACATCATTTTTCGTGTTTGGTGGGGAAACCATTAATCAGTGGGATAGGTTAAACGTTAACCACATTTCAAAGGCACAAAACTTGGAAGTAAAAAAAAAGCGTCTTCCTTGTCTACCCTAAAAATATATATATATATTCGAGGACGCCAAGTTATGAAAGTTGTTGGCAGACCGATTGACGACGATCTTCCATTAAGCGCATTTGGTTAAATCGAAACAAATAAAGCAGAAAAATTAGAAAAACACCCTGCGATTACAGATTATGGAAACTATCATGCATTGCCATGGAAGCTATGGGGAGAATATTGAGTACCTGGGTAAGAAGCAAGTATTGGGTAGCCATCGATATTGGAGATAGAGTTTGTCTGGGCGGCCATTTCTCAAGCAATCGAACTCCCTCTCGAGAAAAAGGCATCTCGAAGAATCATAAAGAGGATATGAATCATCGAGCACCCATTTTCCTTCAGAATAATCACAACCACTCTTCACAATTTTCCCATGCACTTGGTGCAGCAGAGCCAGAATGGTGATTGCTCCGGTGATTTCAAACAAACCCATTTGTCATACGTTGGAAGAGAGAGAGAGAGAGAGAGAGTTTGGTAGGCCTTACAACGTCACTGACTAAAAGAGAAGAATAATGGGATGATTATATAAGAATCAGTAGGTGTGCTTTTGCTGGTGAACGAATCGATGAATGGCTGTAAATCTTCCATAGTTGACAAGTAATCTTAAGTCGTCATGGCTAGAGTTTGCTTTCCTTGTTGGGAAATGTAAATCCATGGAGCTCTGTCAGAAGAGATTAAAAATCAAGGAGGTTTTACTTTGTGTAATTAGCAATAGACCCCATGTATTATGGAGGCACACGCCGTTAATTAGTTTCTCAAACTAACTCTTAATATCGAGACACTAAGGCAAATATGTCTGATTTTGTGTGGGTGTGATTTTATTTTGGTCTTCTTCGATCCGTATTTGGTTGGGTCTCGATTTATTTTGCTGAATGTTGATATTTGCCTGATTTTGTTGAATGCCTTACAATATAATTTCACATATCATGTTGTGCATTATTCAGGAGATCATGTTGAACTCATTTATTTTGGGATTAGCTAAAGTCTCAAGTTCGCTATACGCCCGGATCGACCTTAAAAATATGTTCTAAACTCATCCATAATGAAAGATGTAGTCTGCCTAGAGTTATAATATATCTCTTTCTCACCATCGTTCGAATTATTTACGTATTCGATCACGCAGATGATGTGATCCGATTTAATTAGCACCTTTTTGGCCAAAGATAAATCTTCTTTCAAGGTCACTTTCAACATCTAAAACAAAGTTAGCATAAAATATCTACACTAACTGCTCCGCAAGTGAGCTGTATTGCTAAAAAAAACAAAGCAATCCAATACCATCGATCATACACCTAATCTACAAGCTCTCGAAAGATGCAAATATAATTGGTTTGGGCAGTATCACAATTTGTAATACAAACACGTTGTGAGATATTTTTTCCTACGTAGATAATCGAAACTCTCAGCGGTGAACATTTATTAGTGATTACAGCACACATGCACGATCTCTAGTGTCTGAAGGCCGAGATGATCTCTTAGTATCATCATGGTGTTGTCTAACTACTCTAACACGCTTCTCACAATCAGAATATATTTTTTGTTAAAATTTAAAAATTTAGCAGAATTTTATATCAAATCACTAGGAAAACAATAAAGCAAATATATATTTTTAGGGAAATTCAGACGTCTGATACGAAGGTATGATCTTTCGTTCGAACAGGAGTATTATTAAAATAATTTTTTTATAATATTTTCTAAAAAAACAAGTCCCATGAACAACTTTAACCCAAACAAAAACAAGAAAAGCCTGATGGTCTTCTGCAACTCAGAAGACTAGCAGAAGACTGAATGACTGAATGACAGTCCAGAAGTAGAGTGGTTGGACAGAATCTGCTGTAAATAGCCTCAGAACAGGAGAGAGAAACAACCCATTAAAGCAGACTGCAATGAAGACACACTCATTCAATGCCACCACCAACCTCCTTCACCCTCACTGTGACTTCTACCATCATAACAACTGAACATCCTCAAATCCACGCACCCATTTTAGTGTTTTATTCATTTTTGCTTATGAGCTTGTTAGTTGTTTTTTACTCGAACTGGTTGATATACAGCTTTGTGGAATTCGCTATTTCAAGACAGCAATCGGACTTTGATTCTATAGCTGCTATTTTTCAAAATAAAATGCAGAAAGGGCGGATCTTTTAACCGAAGGCTTTTGAATGATCTGGAAGAATATAGAATACGGATCGGAAAACACAATTTTAAGGCCAGGAAGCTGTCTGTTCATCTTCATCACCAAGCCCCCTAACTTTCCATTGAAATCCAAAGCGACGCCGTCGTTTTCATTGGAGGAAGCCCGCCGAGATAAGTTTTTCCGACTCCGAGACTGTAAAGTCCCCGGAAGAAGTCTCCGGTCAATCCAATGAGAAAGTCTTCGAACTGTTTGATCGTGCATTGGGATCTCCGGCGAGTAGCTGAGTAGTAGTTCTCTAGAATGTCGTTCGTTCCTAAACTTAACAAGTACAAAGCTTCCCCCAGGATCTCGTTCCCCCTCCCATGGCCGATATAAGCTCTCAATCTGAACTGGTATTCTCTGTAATACTCTAGCTCTTTCCACAGCGGAATTGTTGGGAGTATGTGCCCGACATGGCGAGGAAGAAGAGTAAAATGAAAAATGGGTTCAAAGATTAGATAGAGAAGATTGCAAAAGCTTACCAGAACATCCGAAGTTGCATTGTCGAAGCGAAATCCGAAATGCCACAAGCTGGATCCAAAGAAGCAGGAATGGCTGATTTAGCCCAAAGCCTTCTGATATAAAATCGGAAGGAACTCGTCCAATGGAGAATCTTCCAGTGGGTCGACCGCCATAGAAATCACGTCCTTAAGGCATGAAGTTACACTTGAGAAATGTTTTAATGGCGTTGTTATTTCCAGAATAGACAGAAGAGTCGCCAAAAACAATGACTGCAGGGACTTTGGCCCGAGTTTCAGCTGCTAAACGAAGGAAGAGAATGAAAAAAAGCCAGGAGAGTAGTATGGACGCCATATCGCGTGGCTCTTTCCTGAGCAGCTACGACAGAGATGGCCGAGCGAGACTGGAAAGAGGAGCTCGAATGAATTATATGGAAGTGGGAGAGGAGGAGATAAATTAAGAGGATTGGTGAGAGATTTGACCACCTTTCTCTGCCTGATTAAAGTTATTTTAATGCCGAATATGATGGTAAATAACAATGTCGAAGCAATGGCCATGTTCTTGAGGTAACATTATGTCAAGTTTTACAGCTTTCGAAGCTTTTGATGAGTTGATGAAAGGTTATTTTATCAGGGGGGTGGAGGGAGAAGGACAGAGAGAGAGAAAGAGAGAGAGAGAGAGAGATTCATACAGCTAACACTTCCCAAACAAAGATGGCTTTCATTTCTCGTCATTTTCTGATGCTCCTAAGGTCATCTGTTGCCTTTTAAATACTTAAATTGCCTGGTTCAACCCAACGAATCTTTAGGAAGAAACACTTAGAATCTTTAGTTGTCGGAGAAGAAACAGTCCGGCAACATAGAACTGTTTCAATGACGAGCTATGGAAACTTAAAACGAAAAAGAATATCAAAAGTGAACCTCTCGTTTATCATGCAGATGGTTCATCCAGCTCTCTGTTGTCGCAGAAACCACACATGCAGAAAAGCAGCCATTACAGCACGTAAAAAGCTTCGCTTTAAAGCTCTCTTCCTCCACAATCTCATTCGAACTCTTCGGGTTATTGGTATTTCTTTTCATGTTCCATAGCCAAAAATACAGAAAGTATCCACAGATAGTGACCATTTTGAATCTAAGAATCGTTCAAATCGAAGAATCGAGCGAGCAAAATCAAATAGGAAAGAGACATTTGATTTCCACAGATCCAAAATAATAACGCAAACTCTTCTAGTTTTACCATTTTGTACAGACGCAGCAGAATACATGGAAAAATACAGAGATTGGGGAGCAGACTCAGACAAATACAAAGACACTCATTCCCCACCATATGTCAAGTATTTTTTTTTCATAAAAAAAAATATAAAGATCGAAAATTTGCACCCACTTCACAACCAAACTCAAGACCAAACCTTGATCTCAGCCAAGCTAATCAATCATTGAATAAAATTTAAGCGCTATCCATCGGCACATCGCTTCCACTTCCACTGGGGTTTTGTTGACTGGCTCCAAATGTAAACTCCCGCGAGATGTCTGAACTTGTACGAGAAAAAACGGACAACCCACCTGCAGTGTTGAAAGCAGGAACAGGAATTGGATCATCAATTCTCGGGAAGCCGAAACTAATATTTGTTCCAGAGACTCCAGCAGGGAACACAGGCAAGTTGGATTTGTTTGTGTCAGCCGTCCCCAAGGCTTTCTTCTCGAATTCCTGCAACTGTTGATGGACAGCTGAGTCGAGAAAATGAAAACCCACGTTAAGAGTTGCGAGGGGCATTTTTCATTTCATCAGAAAAAAGAATTTTTTTTATCATTTTGTGATTAGATTTTGCCGAGTTCCTCTCCATTTAAGATAATGTTAAGTTTTCTTTCTTAACATACTTTTTATTGTACATGCTGATGTGTCAGACTGTGATTAGCACAATAAATATTACAAATAATTATTTTAATTGTAATATATTAAATATACTTTAACTAAACCAATCAAAACTTTACACGTCAGTGCGTACAATAAGAAAATATGTTAAGAAGGTAAATCTAGTACTGCTCCTCTATTTATGCACAAAAAAAAACTTGGCATACCGTCATTGATGTCGACGGAGGGTCTTCGCTCTTTCACCCAATGATAGCTCTGTTGGAGTCTCCACCCTTTGCTTTTTATCAAGTAAGCTATTACAATAGCCGGGGACCTATTAGAGATTAATGTAAGAGCCATTTTCAAATGGATCAATTTGAAATCCATCTGGGTTCGATCAAAGAGGGTAAACATAAAGAAAGTTCACCTATTTTTCCCCGACATGCAGTGAACAAGAACCCGTGCTTTGTCCCTTTCACATTGCTCTGCACAATTACTAAGAATGTTGAGTACACACAAGGAATGCAGTGGCATGAGTAAAAAATAGTTACAGAATCGGTATGCTCTTTGGAAAATAAGGAGAGTATATGCTTCAGAATCAGAAGAATAGATGTTGACATAAAATCAAAACAACCCAATTTAAGAAATACACAGTTGAACAAATACTTGACAAATGTATGATTTTGAAACTTCTGGCCCAACCTTTGTCTGACCAAACCAAAAACACCTCTCAGAATGATGGCAAACATACAAATTCGCCATCATTCAAAAGGACCATCTTTTTGTCGATCTTCTACCCTCTGTATAGATTTAATATACCAAGATATTATATTATGCTAAATTACAAAAAAAAAAGATGCCTAATTGTCAATGCTGTGATGAAAATTGGGAGGTTTGATTTTTTTGTTTCAAGGTTGTTGTGATAGGGATTAACATCGTTCGATTTTTCAGAACCCAAAAAAGAAAGATGTCTCATTACTAAATATTTTTCTACCCGGAACTAACAGTAGAAGTTCTGGTTCTATATTATGGATGAGAGGAGGGAGTCTAAAGTTCTCCTTCAGTGCATTGGTTGGAGAACTTTTTTTGTCTCCAGACATGAGACAACCTTAAAAGATGGTTCATTGGTTTCGACAAGGGGGATGCCCGATTTAGTGAGGAATTTAATGTTGGAGGGTAAGCAGGTCAGGAATTTGATATGATCCCCTCCTATCAAAGCCAAATAACCAAAAATAAACAACTAAGAATAAGCAGATAAAAAGGAAGAACATTACTGATTAAATGATAACCAAAGATGCAAGTAATTCGAGGCGATTGATCTCTCCCGATCACATTAATGGCGGCTGGCCACCCCGAAGACACAATCTTAAAATTTTTCCTTCATTTCCATGATCACCAACGGTTCCTATTTATAGATAAATCTAACACCCTAATACTATTTGGACTTTATCATAATCTAATTACCTAAAACGGTCTAACGAAATAGAAATGAAGCCATGGAATCAAAGCAAACTTATATAGAATTAGATAAAAAAAACAGACCTAGAAACTGAATTGCATCATCAAATGGCAGAGATTTATCGTATTCAAGGCAGTGATAAGTGAATGAGTTCTTGTAGAGATTTTGACAAGCAGGTACACTCTGCATAGTGCATACATAGAGCCAGGATTAAAAGTGATTATAGAAACTTTAATCTTAGGCAAGCCATGATCTTCACAATCTGACTTCATGATAAGAGGCAGAACTAAATTTGTACAGCCTAATTTCTAAAGAAACGTTCCAAATTATTAACCAATAAACGAATTTCAGCCGGACAGAAGCAACTTATGACTGGTCTTCATTCAAAATCAGTATCAAATAGCTGAAGAAATAAGCTCACATTCAGAACGCGGGAGATTCCCTGAGTTTTGAGAAGTTCGGGCCTGGAAGCGTTGTCATAGCTACCCAAATAAAGAAATTCCGGTAAGATCTCCGACGGGAAGGCACTCACGTGCATCGACGTTTTCTCCGACGATAACGGAACGCGGTGGCCACAAATCCCGCAGACTTCCCCTTCCTCGTATTTGTGATAATGGCCACAAACCCCGCAGGGATTCTCTCTCCCCCTTTTCTTCATTGAGTTAGGCACAGATTTTGCTCAAACCCAAGAACCCGAATTCAGTTCTGAATCATAAAAAAACAACGAAACCCCACTTGAGAGCATCCTTAAATTAGGAAAGAACCAATAACCAGAAGATAAACAGGCGAAGAACATTAATAATACCGATTCAAACAAGGTACGGCGAGTTTCAAGATCTTTAAAGATGGGTGCGTCCCAAAACCTTGCGATTGCAGAAAAAAGGTACGAAAGCAGAAGGCGTGATGGCGAAGCTTCTTTAATCAGACATTGGGAGTTAAGTATCGAGATTCAGCTTTGGGAGTCTGAAAACTCGGTTTGTTCTTCAATTAAGAACCCTGGTTAACTAAATCAACGAAAGAAAAAAGAACGGAATTTAAGAAATCTGAAATATGACATCACAGGGTTCATATTACTGCATCGAGATTTCTGATGGTCATGGGATTCAGATCAGGGTCTTCTATCTATTCTCTTTGTCAAAGACCGACTAACTCTACCCCAAATGAGTAGCCAATGATGGCTCTCCATGCTTGAACACCACGGCTGGGCCCCGCTTCTCTTCCGAATTTCCAATGGGAGCTGAGAATTCTCAGGACGAGTATTCATGTGATTAGTTTGTCAATTTCTGCAGTGTTGTTAACGCAGGTAAATTTCAGACAAAAGTTTCTTTCCGCTGAGGACTACATGTCGGAAAATCGGAGCTTGAGTACGTGATTCAAAGCCACGAGTAGTGCGAGTGTAAGAGCATAGCAGAGCCAGTCTCTGAAGGAGAATGTGCCGCCATCCCCCTTTTATAGCCAAAGCTGAAGCCAAGTAAACCGGTTCGGTTTTATAATACGAAAGCTGAAATCGAACTGAATAGAGTATTGGTTTTTATTTTCTCGGTTCAGTATTGGTTTCTTTTCAGTCTGAGCCGAGGTCTAGTTTCGTAATCGGTTTAAATTGGTTTAAAGTACAATTTTCGATTCGTTTGGTCTTCACCTTTATCTATAGCAAACTTTACTTGGTTTGGCTCAAATTTGATACGAATGATTAAAAAATCAAGTTAAAAATTAAAAATTTAATTAAAAAAATTGAAATTAAAATTGTATTTATTGAGAAATGTAACTGACGCGTGATAAGGATGATAAATTAACATTATAAAAATGTAACTTCTCTATTGTATATAAAAATTAGCATTAGTTTTTCAGTACGAGGTTGTTGTTCTCGAATCACAGAGATCATATTTCGGAGTTACCCATGAGATATTACGATGATTCCATCATATTTTCTGTTGAAT
Source organism: Begonia fuchsioides (assembly GCA_003255005.1). Classification (NCBI taxonomy): domain Eukaryota; kingdom Viridiplantae; phylum Streptophyta; class Magnoliopsida; order Cucurbitales; family Begoniaceae; genus Begonia; species Begonia fuchsioides. The sequence continues at coordinate 8,001 of QAOC01008951.1, read as the reverse complement.
TTGTGTTCCAAATCGGTGAACTAGTACGAAGTTGAATTCGGATTAGATCAGTAAACACGACCAAATTTCACCCATGGCTGGTGGATTCATTTAGCTTGAACCAAAAATAGACACCATGGACGACTCATACGGTAGATTAGCAGAAGCCATAAACTAAAAAGGAACAGGAGAAACACAAGAAATTTGAAGAAATGGAATTGAAAATTAATACGAAGATCAAAACTGGAGTAGTCCAAATCGGCCATCGGAGGAAGGAGGTTCAGATCGAACGGCAAGATTCTGCGGAATGAAGACGTGTGAGCGCAATCATGGCCGTCATCAACAACAGATGAAGACGAGTCGCAGTCGCTGCGGCGATCATCCGGCGGAACAAAATGAATCGGCATGGGGCCGCTGGAAGACTCAACAGCAGAGCTCAAACTGCTAGACGTAGGTCTACTGACCTTATGAGTTGTTTTCGCCGTCGACCCCCGGAGTTTTCGAGCGGCTGCGTCGTAGGCCCGTGCGGCGTCCTCGGCCACGTCGAAGGTGCCGAGCCAGACCCGAGTCTTTTTCCAAGGATCTCCGATTTCGGCGGCGTATCGACCCCACGGTCGCTTCCAGACACTGCAACAAGTAGCATCGGAATCGCCCCACAGAGGCGCAGCCGGTAGCCATCATCCCACGTCTCTTAAAACATGGGAACACAAGAAACGACAATAAATCCCTTTGGACTTACAAGAAGCGAGACCAAAACTTTAACAAGCATTTTATTCACCACAGAGCAAAAAAAGAAATTACAACAGTCAATTTCATTCCAGGCCTGCCCAACAAGTTTGTTCATACCAGCAATTTCCCCATCCCCACGGCAGAAGGATGTGGAGAAAGGGACACAAAGTGCGTATTTTTATTGCCTTTTTAGATACAAAAGAGCAAAAGGAGAGAGAGTAAAAAATTACTTGAGAGAGGAAGTTCAGGAAGAGCCATCATGCAAGGACTCTGAAGCAGCAGGGCGTGGAGAATGAGTCTCCTCCTCATGAAGATCTTCTTCTGTGACAGGCTTTGTCACTCCATCAGAGCTCTGAACCACCCAATCACCAGATTTTGACAATTCCTGCGTTGTCGGAGATGTCTCGGTCGATATGTTTGTTGGGTAAGCCAGATTGGACGAATCAAGCATGAAGCCATAGCTGTACGGAAGAGCCACAGCTGGGTGATCGTATTTACAACTTGGCCCAAACTTGCACACTCCATACATGCTGTAGTATGAACACACAGCTTGCCCCTGCATTTGCTCAAGATATAATATAATTCACCAGTCCAAACTGAAATGCTAATGACATTCATGTCTTACTTGAACTGAAATTTCATTATTTAGATCAATATTTTTAAGATTTTGAAACTTACAGGTCTTGAAGGGGACCATGGTGGATTAATTGAAGATTGTACCATTCTTTCTCTCCTATGGTTGTACTTGCAGTCCGATCCAAATTTACATGTCCCAGTGGTGATAAAATTATGACACTCTGGCTTATCAGGTCTTTCCGGAAGGGTAGGACTCATTGCGGATAACATTGCCGGCCCAGAACCCACATTGGCAATATGATTCGATGCGAAAGTAGTTGGAGAGTGCATATGACTCGTGCTTCCCTGTTAAATAGAAAGCACAAAAAGAAAACTTTCAAGAGTTAACTTTAAACAAAAGCAACATTAATCTGTAAACAACAAAGAATGATGAACAACATACAAACTTTCATATTGGACTAGACTTCTATCTGTCAATTGCTAGGCTATTAACATCATATTAGGTTCTAGAGTGCGTTTAGATAGCAAATACCATTTACCATGAATTAGGAGCATTTATATATACTGAAGACATAAATAACTAAAAAGTCTGTGAAGAGGATTCAAACTATTCTGTCAATTATATGCAATTGAAAGATGCATTGGAAGAGTTTCATACTGCATAAGCATTCCACCCTTGTGCAGGCTGTGAGGGGGAAAACATAACAGGCACATAGAGCTGTTGGCCTTGGGCTGGTAGTTCGGACATGTAAGGCATTCTAGGCAATGACCATAAATAAGGTAGACTGGATGTAGACAAAGCACTGGAACCAGCTAGCGGTAGTAAAGCTCCATGAGATGCTGGCTGAGGATGATGAAACTTGCATGCAACTCCAAACTTACACGACCCGGTTCGCATATAATATGGACAAGGTTTTTCATCCTAAGAAAATCAATACTTTAAATCACAGCTAAAAATAAGTTTTTAATCAAGTAAGGAGATGGAGTAGAGAAGGATAACCTGGCGCATGGGTAGGCCTAATATGTTGAAGATGACTGGTCCAGCACCACGTCTATCCTTTGGATGATGATACTTGCATGATGATCCATACTTACAAGTCCCCGTTTTGAGAAAATACTGAAAATGCACCGAATCAGATCATTACAGAATTGTTTGATTTCCAACAACCCTAAGTGTGGAATAGTGATTGCTATTTTTGTCTACTTTTAATGAGTTTCTCAACATCAATGATGTAGAACAATTCTGTTGACTAGCTTGAAAATTATGATCGCCGTGAGAAAACTAAACAGATTTTCTAATTTTGTGGAAAAAACTAATTTGGCATTTTTTAATATTAGGGAAATAAAGATTTGGTTAATTACATGTTATCTTTTAATTATTCAGTTTTGATTTGTTATTAGGAGTTTTAATTCTTTATAAGATATTCATCTTGTAAGCAGGAGGATCATTGAATAAAATTTTGATTTTTTAGAGTTGTTCCAAATGACGCGCTTTCTTTTTGCGTCAATCACTTAGTTGAGAGCTCTTCTATCAAGATTGGACAACCAAAAGTATAAGCCAAATCACAAGCAATTTCTTTTATTTTGATTTCTTTGTCAGTCAAATTATTCACATCATGCAATCTCCAAATTATTACAACAAGAGGCACCCATAGATGAGAAAATACAAGAAGATTATCATTCAAAACAGGAGTGATAAATTTCACCACAGTACCTCACAATCAGGTTGTCCAGCTCTTTCAGGAAGTTCTCCATTTTTGCAGCCATTCTGTACAGTCTTAATCATTACAACTAATTTAGTTGGAGAATCAGCATAAAAGTAAATGTATATATTGATAAATTATACGATTCATGAAAGTAAAGACTGATTCCAGCAAAACTAATCTCTCATTACCAATGAAATATGATTGGGGTGATTAAAACGACAATTACTCCCATAGCCACATGAACCGGTCCTCAAATAATATGGGCAGTCAGGTTCCCCCGGTCGATCTGGTAATGGGCTGGATTGAGCTGCATCACCACCGCCTTGATGATCATTGATCTTCAGTCGCCAAAAAGATTCTGCATCAAATGGGTTTATTAAAAGAAGGTTTGAAATCAAAATTATGATCTCTTAATCGACATACAATAACAAAGATAATCAGCATTGAGTCTCCTGCAGAAATCAATTTATTCAAACCAAATAAGTAGAACAAGCGGCTTACAAGGACCCAAACTTTCCTTTAATCAAATTGCATAGTTCTTAACAAGTCACTTCTAATAAAAAAAGCTCATAGAAATTTCCAGTAGAGCCGCAAAGTACCCATAGTCGACATTCCAAGTTCATCTCGTCTAAATTGAACCCTCAATGTTACGAATTTTTCAAGGGCAAAGAAAGTTCAATCCACTATTATTCTGTAGCTCTCAACCGACATTATATCCTGGTGAAACTTTTACAGAAACGATCCCCCTAACGTGATCACAAACGTTCCAAACATGAAAGCAAGTACCAGTTTTAATTGAAGCAACAAAATGAAAAACGGAAGCCTAAAACACGGGGTAGCCGTGAATGATAGTACAAACTAGAAACTGAGAAAATAAATTAGCATGATCGCAAAATCGATACCGATGTAGAAACCCAAATAAAATAGTACCAGAATCAGATTGACATACTGCGAAAAGGGTGAAGCAATACCTCCAATGTTGGTACCGGGTTGATCCGAACCCGCATTCATCTGAACTTGCAGATTATCTGGCATCGGCGGCAATGAAATCAACCAAACCTTCAATGCTTTTTTAATTCAAACAACCAAAACGCAGAAACAATCTCGAAATCCCTCAGATGAAAAGTCCCAAATCCCACAAAAAAATTTCCCAAAGCGCGATAGTTCTAGCAACACAAATCGAAGTCTGAATTCGAGGGGTAAAACGCAAAAAGAGTGATGAAAACAACACGAGAAAAAAGGCGAAAGGAATCGCGGACAATCTTGAGGAGAATCAATGTTAAATCTTTAAAAGTAATGGAATTCGATAAATTCTTTCGCGTTTTCTCCTTTTTTCTCCTTCAATTTGGAAACTTTTAGGATCTTTTGGTGTGAGCATCAATCTTATGTAATAAAGTATGATTCATACTCGCGTCCTAACATAGCAGGCGTCTGCAATTACTACTTTACCCTCGAAGCTTTCATTAATTAATCTTTTTCCTTAAATGTAATATGAGATTAAATGCACTTTTGTTATTAATTTAAAACAAAATTAATAATAACTAAACTCGTGAGTGGAGGAGAACTGTATTTACTTTTCTACCCCTTTTTCTTTTTGGAAGTAATGACGGTCGAGGGTATTTGTGGGCTTTGAGAGAGAGTTCGCCACCGTCAAATGGCGGGAAGAGGAAGCCGAGATGACATCCTGACCATTGGATTTCAAATTTATGACTGGGCCCACCAGATCGAGAAGCACTTGGAGGAGCCAGTGTAAATACAATAAAAAATAACTTACAAAGACTTGAAAAAATTCGTCGCCGTCGGAAGTAGTGGCACGTGATATTGGAGACGTGGCGGATTTCTGACAGTCCGATGGACCTGTGGAGCGCAAATTAAGACCGTAAGATTATTCGTTGGAATATTTGGGTGGGTGGGTGGGACGCACCAACACAGAAAAGGATCACGACTGCTGCTGTTAACGGCGACGATGAAGATTGAAAATGGAAAATGAGTCTTCGTTGACCAGAAGTCAACGGTCCTTAACTCAAACTTGAGATTTACACCTTTGGCCGACCAGTTTTGTATTAGAACATTTTTCATCCTCTAAAGAGGAAATGGGAGAGAAGTCCAACGTTTAGAGACTCAATCGGGTGAAGGAGAGCTTGGCCGATCTAAGAAAGGTAAACGAGCAACTTATCCTCGGCCGCATACACCCCCAACTTTTGGCCTTCGGTCTTCAATCCTCGCATGCCTTAACTCCCCTCGCCCTCGGCCACGTTCAATCCTCCTATCCATGCTCGCCCCCACGTAGGATTGGAATATAAACAACTGAGTGGTTACGATCATGGTTGTTTACAGTTTATAGGTTCCGTCTTGCGTTCTACGGATAACTTCAAGGCCTGTGAGCTATCATGTCTTGGTTGACGAGATTGGTTTTTCTCTGTTCATGGAGCTCGTTTGCTCATGTCTTGAAGGAAATTCTTCTTACCCTTCTTCGAATCTTTAAACCCTTTCTATTTCTTCACATTTTTATCTTTCGTGGGTTTGTGGTTTGTTCTGAGGAACTCATTTCAAGTAAGTTGATTGACGATGAACTGAATTCTAAGTGAAATTAATGTATTGTCTCCCACCCATGCAAGAACAAAAGATTCAAGACAGCAAGGATGTACAACTCAAAGAACACTCGCAAACAGCTAAAAAATAATAGTAACAAGAGGGTTAATCTTGAAAAAAATTATCAAATTATGAAATAAAATAATACATAACACTTTGTTGGTTGATTTTCTTTGATTAAATTTCGATTCAAAACAAGTTTTCGGACTTGCAAGGTCAAGAAAACTTGAATGTTCCTCGTGAAATGGAAGATAATAAGCTCAAGAGGGATATCACCGGGCAACATTTACGAAAACTTCATCTTCTCTTTCTCCTTGCCGTCTCCATTGCAAGGGTAGACTGCCATTAACAGCAAGACCAAGCTTCTGGACATAGTGACATTTGTTCTTCGATGACTCGGAAGTCTGAGAGTTTTGAAGATGAGTTAAAAACAACTAGGCTAAGAGTTGAACAGTAGGGCAAAGCATGGAAGATGAGATCCGAAGTCTTTATAGTCCAAAGCGTGACAGAGCTCTGAAGGGAAATATTAAATAGCCTGGTGAGAAATGATGCGACGAGTCGTTTNGCCTATAGTTGAGTGCAGGCAGGGAGGAGCTTTAATTTTCCTCTGACTTTTCAACCCCGTGAACTCATCATGGCTCTCCGACGTCATTCCGATTCGACCATCCTCACCGGTGCTTTTTTGGGATCAACCAGTGAGCGATGATTAAGGCCGGTTGGTTTCAAAGATCTTAGCTTTATTCATGTTAATTTATGCTTTGAGACACGTCGAGAGGTGAGAAACATGGAGGAGAGCAGAAACACGGAGGAGAGCAGTAATATGGGCAAAATTGAGTATAAAAGATTAATTAATTGTCAGTTTTAATTTAATATTGATTTAATTTTTAAAAATTTATGATTTATGATCCAGTACTTATTTTTAAGAGCAAAAAACTGTAAAACCGAAACTGAGATTGTGGATAAAAAAAAATTCTAAAATCGGGTAAAATTCGACCTAGATCCTAATAAAATCTTACATAAATTATAAAATTAGTAATAAATCTATCTAAAATCAAATATAAATATAATAAAATATATATATTTTATTGTTATATTTTATTTTTTTTAAATATAAAATAAAATTCAATTAAAATCATAATGAAACCGAAACTGTTGATTTCGGTGTCAGTTTTAAAAATTTAGAACTGTGATTTTGAATTCATGTTCTATTTCAAAATAAAATCGGTTTGTGCCCACCCCTAGAGAGTAGGGATGTCCAAAACCGAACCGGACTAGAGAACCATACCAGAACCGGCACATTTGGTCCGGTTCTGGTCTGTTATAGAGTTCTCATGGTCCGGTTTTGGTCCTAATGGCTTAAAACCGATTATTCGTGGTCCAGTTCTGGTTTTAATGTATTAAAACCGGACCAGACCACTAAACCGGCACGTTGTCTTTTAGTTTTAATACGTTAAAACCCTAATTCCTCTCCTCTCGTTCGTCCGACTTCCAGTTCCAGCCTTCGGCCTCCATCCCTCTCGATGACTTCGCGTCTGCCGTGTTGCGCCTCGCCTCTTACCTATGAGGCTCACTTCATCTCCCACCGGCACCGACAAACGTCCCTCTCGGCGCTCGACTCTCGACTCTCGGCGACTCATCTCTCTCGGCGACTCAACCCGCTCGGCTCTCAGGTTCGGGATCACTTCTCTTTTTCATTTTTCTGCTTTGGCTTTTCCATCTTGCATAATGTTTGTCCAATTTCGTGATTCATGTATAGTTTAGGTGTTTTGATATAACAAATCGTAATCGGAAATTCAGAGAACATGTTCAAATTTTTGGAAATTGCTGAAATTGCTGCTGGAAATTGTTGAAATTGCTGCTGAAAATTCAAAAGCATATAAAAAATCCAGAGAACATGTTATTCGTTTATTGCTGAAAATTGCTGAAATTTAGGTCTTTTTCATTTTTACTGCTGGAAATTTCTCAAATTTCCAGAGAACATGTTATTCGTTTACTGCTGGAAATTGCTGAAATTTGAATGTATTTTGTTTGTCCCGCGAGATATTTGTAGATTTGTCTGAAATGTTGTTATTAACTCATGTTATAGGATGGAAACTGATTTGCCTATAAAGAGTCTGGTTTCTATTGCATCCACCGACCGTAAAGAAATGACTAAAAAATCAATTGTTTGGAAGCATTTTACTCTTATTGAAAATGATGGTAGAACTAGTAATAGAGCCAAATGTAATCATTGTGGCAAATCATATGCATGTGATACATTGAAAAATGAGACATCTAGGATTTGTACACTAGGATTTGTACAAAATTATTAGCAAATGTAGATATGAAGCAAACCACTTTGGGATTTCAGAATATGACAAATACATGACAACAACTTGTATGTTTTAGTACTGATACTTGTCGACTTCTACTTGCGAAG
>QAOC01008925.1:0-26720 GCA_003255005.1 Begonia fuchsioides | reverse complement strand
AGCATGATTCAGTTTATGATATGATGAATTGTCATTTTATGTTATGAATATTATTTAACTACTTGATACGCTCATACCTAATATTGTCATGAGCATCTATGCACCATGTTTTTTAGAAAGTTACTGACTATTTAGATGCATGAAATTTCATATAAAAAATGGTTGTTACGAGTTGGAAAAGGGTTTGTGTTGGTTGTCTAGTTAGGTGGATTCAAGTTTGTCGCCTTTCAACCCTTGGAATTGAGTTTGACAACATTTTGTGATCTCTCAACCCTTGAAAGAAAGCCCTAATGATATGAAAATATAGAAATTAAAGAAAGAGACATTTAACCCAAGATTTATTAGATCATTTCCTTTTGTGAAGAATGTAGGGAGGAAAGCACATAAGTTACATTTACATTTGCCCTCATTAATGCATGGAATAATACACTATGTATTTCATGTATCCATGCTAAGAAAATGGGTTCATGATCCATCCCATGTGATTGAACATAGGAGCATGGAAGTTGAATCAACCTCGACATATGAAGAAAAGCCAGTAAAGTTTCTTGACTCTTAAGTAAAAGAGTTGAGGAACAAGAAAATCAACTTGGTTAAGGTTTTATGGTGAAACTATTTGGTTAAAGAAGCTACTTAGGAGAGACAACAAGATATGTTAGATAAATATTCTCAATTATTCGATGCTTAAAATTTTGAGGACAAAATTTCAATAAGGATAAATCAGAATTATGGAGTAATCAATGATTTTTTACTCATTTGTGAGTTGTACATAGAAATTAAAACTTATGCTCCATGGTTAAGTGTATTGAATAACTAATCATCTGTGGAATACCATGTATGTGTTTATGAACGATAGAAATTTAGAATTGTAGTGGCTGTGAATATTTTATCAAAATTGCTATAAAATTGTCTATTTTGTACCATTTTTGATTTCGGGTTTGAAACCAAAACTAGACTAATCCAATGTCCTAGACCTTTTAGCACATCAAATAAGACTTCTTGAATGACATATGAGCTTTGTAATCAAAGCATTTCATAGTGTCTATAACATGATCTAATATTTTAAATTTACCCCAAAACATGGATTTGATTCCAAAATTGTTAATTATCTCACGTAATTAAAGGGAAGGTGATCCATAATTTTTCCAACCACTAGAAAGACTTGTTAAGGATAAACAATGAAAATAGTATTGTGTGTGTTTTGCCATTAATTGGTTCTGCCTCATAAAACAATAGGAATTTCTTTTAATTTGTTGTTTTATGCTTTTATGATATGATGAATTAAAATTTGTTGCCTTTCAACCCTTGGAATCGAGTTTGACTCAATTTTATGGTTATTCGTCCCTTGTGAGAAAGCCCTAATGATATGAAAATATAGAAATTAAAGAAAGACAAACCTAGAATAAAAAAAGAAAAGTTTTATTTATGCATATCTTGTACATGTTCATGCATATCATACACTACTTATTGATCCATATACTCGGAGATGACTTTTGTGATGCAAGTGAGGAGGACATCACTCATAGGTGTACGATATGGATTTTTTTGTTTATGGTGTTGGTTGTCGTTATTTTAGCAGATTTCTACCTGTGGACAAGGATTTTCAAGAATTGTAAGTAATGGTTAGCAAAAAAAGTTTTCAAATTTGTATATATAACTTATAAATAGTTTAATAGCACTAACATGTTGTAAATGTATTTTAAGTAAATCTACTTTTCATGTTTGCAGTAAACAATTTTTATGAGAAAATTTTTTTCCGTACAAGTATAAAAAAATGTTTTGAGCTAAGAAGGACGTTACACCCTACATCCTAAGCTTTTAACCCAAAGTCTAAACCGTAATTCATAAGTCCTAATCCCTATGTCCTAATCCGTAAGACATATGCCTGAAGCCCGTAGTCAAAGCTCCAAGCTTAAAGCCCTTAATTGGAAGCCCAAAGCTTAAAGGGCTTGGCCCTTAGTTCTAAGACTTCAACAATACCTTTAATCCCTAAGCACTAAGTCCCATGCCCTAAGGCGTAATTACAAACTCATAAGCCCTAAGACCAAAGCACTAAGTCTTACACTCAAAGCCCAAAGCCCGAAACCTAAGCTCTAAGCTTTATGCCCAAAGCCTAATGCCTTAAGCCTTAAACACTAAGCCATATGTCCTAAAGCCTAAGTCCTAAGCCTTAAACCTAAAATTGAAAGCTTAAAGACCAAAGAGCTATGCCTAAGCCTTAAGCCTTAAGCCCTACGCCTAAACCTAAACCCTAAAGCCCTAAGCGATAAGCCCTAAGTCCAAAGCTTAGACCCCAAATTCATAAGCCCTAAGGCCAAAAACTAAGTCATAAACAAGAAGCAATAAAACCTATCTCCTCAGCCTCGAGCCATAAGGAACAAAGTCCTAAGATTAAGCCTTTAATCCTTACACCCTAAGTATGAAGCACTAAACCATAAGTGCTGAGCCCTAAGACCTAACCACAAAGCCTTAATCCCAAAGCTCAGAGCCTTGAGCCATAAGCTCTAAGTATGATTCTCAAAGCCCTAAGGCCTATGCCATACTCCTTAAATCCTAAGCCCTAGGCCCTAAGCCCTAAGCCCAAAATCCTAACCTTCAACCCTAATCTCTATGTTGTAGGCTCTTAGCCTTAACCCAAGCTCAAAACGTGAAACCCTAAGCTTGATGCGTTATGACCTATCCTCTAAGTCGTAAGACACACACCCTAATCCCTAACTTCTAAGCCCAATTCCCTACACCCTAAGCCCCACTCTCTAAAACCACACCCCAAGCCCTAAGTCCAAAGACGTAAATGCTAATCGTAAAGGACAAAGCCCTAAGCATTAGCTACTAAGCCCTAATTCCTACACCCTTAGCCCTAACTCCTATGCCATAAGACTGAAGCCCAAAGACCAAAACTCTAGGCCATAAGCCCTAAGTGCTAAGTATGTTCTCTACAACCGCCTTAACTTCTCCATTTGTCTTTTGAGGCCACGACTTGATAGATGTAGATTTATCTTCCACCTTTGCTGGAAGTATATGGGAATTGTTAGTTTTTAGGGTGTACCAATTGAAAACACCATTACCTTTTCTATTTACTTTCCGCTCCACTTTCATGGCAGTTATAGAGCATCATCAATTGTATGTAGTGGGTGCAACTCCACTATGTCTTCGATTTCTTTATTTAAACCTCTTAGAAACCTGGCTATAATTTGTTCTTCAGGTTCATTAAAATCACATCAAATTCTAAGAGTCTTAAACTCGGTTAAATAATCTTCCATCAAAAGGTTAGCTTGTTTTAGTGATTTAAGTTGTAGAAAGACCTCTTGCTTATAGTGACTCGGAAGAAATCTTCTTCTCATCAACATCTTTAAATCTCTCGAAGAGAGAACTTCATCATCACCTTCACGCCTTCTTTGAGCTCTTAAGCTATCATACCAAAAACTAGCATAACTGATTAGTTCCAATGAGACTAATCTTATTTTCATCTGTTCGGAATANCTCGGAAGAAATCTTCTTCTCATCAACATCTTTAAATCTCTCCAAGAGAGAACTTCATCATCACCTTCACGCCTTCTTTGAGCTCTTAAGCTATCCTACCAAAAACTAGCATAACCGATTAGTTCCAATGAGACTAATCTTATTTTCATTTGTTTGGAATAATTATAAGAATCAAAGATCTTATTAACTTTCTCAACCCAATCAAGAAATGTATTCCCATTGCAAGAACCACTAAAGGAAGGAATTGATAACTTAATGTTTCTCATGTCATCATCATGTTTGAAATGCTCATGTGTATCATAGTCTCTATTGGACTCATCAATAGCTGGACGTTTTGAAGCAAATAAAGCAAATAATCCACCTCCGAGTTTTCTCTTTGGGGATGGGGTTGGAGGAACTCTCATAGGGGGTAGATTACCATCCAACCTTTGTAATAAAAACTCTGGCTTCTTATTTATTTCATTAATTTTGGTGTTGTAGAATGGTTGTAGAATGGTTAGTGTTGTAGAATAGTTGTTTTGTGGAATGGTTTCTTGGTTGTTTTTGTGTGAAACTCCACTTCGAGTCTTCATCACTTAATTGCAAGTGTACTAAGATAACCAAAGTACAAATGGAAGTGTGGGAAGGGATTTTAAGCTCTGATACCAAATAATGCTGCAAACCCTCTGAAGCTCTTATCATCGCATAAAATTCATTATCAAAAGTTGAGTAGTTCAAAACTACCCATTGAGTTGTTCGCTAAAATAGGTAAATGGTTTTCCTTCTTGCAAGAGGATAGCTCCAATACCTAGTCTGGATACATCACAATCAATCTCGAAAAGTTTTTTGAGATCTAGAAGCGGTAAATTTGGTGAATCACTACTTCTCTTTAACAATCTCAAAGCTTGCGTCCAAAAAAATTCTTTACCTTATTTAGTGCAATCTGTAACGGGAGCCACAATAGCACTAAAATCCTTTATAAAACACCTATAGCAGGAAGCTCCTTACCTCTGAAATGTTCTTTGGCATGGGCCATTCTTTGATGGCTTCTACCTTTGATTTATCGGCCTGAATACCGTCCTTGGAGATAATGAATCCAAGGAAGCAAGCTCTATGTTGGCCCAATGCACCCTTCTTTAAGTTTCCATAAAGCTTAATTTCCCTTAGTGTTTTAAACAAGTGTTGAAGGTGTTTCACATAGGACGACAAGTCTCTACATCAATCTCATAAATGTACTTGAGGAATTTGATAATCAAAATGCATGCCAAACAATTCATAAAGCCCATATTTCGTCTTACAGGTGGTTTTCCATTTGTTGCCACTCTTCAAATGAACCTTGGAAAAGATTCTAGAACCGTTAATCTCATCCAGCGTGTCTTCCAATCTCGGAATCGAGTAGCGGTGCTTGATGATTATCTGATTAATTGCTCGACTATTTATCCACATTCTCATTGTGACATCCCTCTTGGGCACCAACAAAGAAGGCACCGCACATCGGCTAAGGGGTTCTCAAATAAGAACCTTCTTCAATAGTTATTTGGCTTGATTGTTCATCTCTTCAGTATCATCCAGATTCATCCTATAAGCAAGCCTATTTAGCAAGATAGCCCCTAGCTGAAAGTCAATTTGGCACTCTATCCCTCTAAGGGGAGGTAATCAAGTCAATAAATCTTCTGGAAATACATGTTCAAACCTTTTCGTAAATTCTAATATCTTATTTGGACAGCTGGTAAGTTCTTCCATCATCAGTAGGATTAGTGGTTCACCACACAAAAAAAATTTATTCAATTCTTTCTTTGACATAAACATATTAGTAGTGGTTGCCTTTTCCCTTATATAACTCACATCTATTGCCACATGTTATGGGCTTCAGGGTGTGGCCTTGATCATTCTTCCTTCATGCTTGAATGAATAAAAATTTGTGTAGTCATCATGAACAACTTTTTTATCAAATTGCCACGGCTCCCTAGAAGCAAATAACCAGCACTCATAGGCACTACAACACAAAGCCCCAGTCCTTATAACCATCAATCAAAAATTAATAAAAGCTTGTTTAGTCACCTTAACATCTTCCTTATCACCTAACTTCAACATCTACTTACTAGGACTCACTTACATTACTACTTGGCGAGCATTCAGGCCTGTAATAATCATTTACTTATTTACATTATACTATATCACTTATTAATCACCAAGAGTACATAAGTATAAGCTTATTGGCCGCCCATACAACCACTTACACTTTGTTCTTCCTTGATAATGTTGCGTTTTCAAAACCATGAATGAAAATAGTTCGTTACATTTTTCAAGAAAATATGATTCTTTAATATGTGACCATGAAAAATTTATATGTATGCATGAACATAATATCATTTAATTTTTGCATACCCTCAAGTAATAACATTAAATTCTAACACAATCATCAATCATTTAATCACAAACAATGCAAAAAAACAGTCCTCAAATGACTTCAGGTCGGTGTATCATGTGTTACACCCTAAAAGTCCACAATTGTACATGCATCATAAATATCTTACCTTTGCAATGTAGTCCCACTTAAGGGCCATGCACTCTTAGTACTAACTTACCTTAGGTCCTTATCTTCAATAATCTCCACCACTTGATCACTTGGCAACCCTTAGAATAGAGACAAGATTCCTTGGTCGTGGGTTCACCTCTTTCTCTCTTTTCTTGCTGCTAAAGTGAACTAGATTCACTCAAAGTGCACTAATCACCCTTATAAACATTCAAGTATAACCAAGATTAAACTTAAACACCTAAAAAAAGAGAATGAGGTGAAGAAAAGCTGATACTCGTGGGTTTTTAAGCTGAAGAAAGACTATAGGTGATATAGAAAAAACATATAATTGTAACTAAGGTGAATGTGGCAAAAGTAGGAGGTGTTTCTATAACATTTGACCCCATTTAAAGTTGTTCCCCATAGTCTCCAATCACCTTCACTTCACTTGGTAAAGAGCTGATGGTCATGGGTTTTTATGCTGAAGAAGGACCTTAGGTGATTTGATGAAAACATTAAGTTGTACTAAGGTAAAGGAGGGCAAAGTAGGAGGTGTTTCTATACCATTTACCTACTTTTTAAGATGCTCACCAAAGTCTCCTATGCACTTCAATTCACTTTAAAAAAAGAGTTGATGGTCGTGAGTTTTATGCTGAAGAAGGACCTTAAGTAATTTAATTAAAAAAATCAATTGTACTAAGGTGGAGGTGCCCCAAGTAGAAGGTGTTTCTATACCATTTGACCCATCCCTTTTAAGGTTCCTCCCCAAAATCTCCAATCAACTTTTATTCAGTTTCAAAGGAGTTTATGGTCGTGGGATTCTATGTTGAAGAAGGACCTTAGGTAATTTAATTAAAACAATCAATTGTACTAAGGTGGAGGTGGCCAACGTAGGAGCTATTTCTATACCATTTGACCCCTCTCTTTTAAGTTGCTCCCAAAAATCTCAAATGAACTTTAATTCACTTTAAAAGGAGCTTATGGTTGTGTGATGTTATGCTGAAGAAAAACCTTAGGTAATTCAATTAAAACATTCAATTGTATTAAGGTGGAGGAGGCCAAAGTAGGAGTTGTTTCTATCTCATTTGAGCCCTCCCTTTTAAGTTGCTCCCAAAAATCTCCAATTAACTTTAATTCACTTTCAAAGAAGTTTATGGTCGTGGGAGTTTTTGCTGAAGAAGGACCTCATGTAATTTAATTAATACAATCCATTGTACTAAGGTGGAGGTGGCCAACGTAGGAGGTGTTTCTATACTATTTTGCCCCTCCTTTTTAAGTTGCTCCCTAAAATTTCCAATCAACTTCATTTCACTTTTAAAAGAGCTTATGATCGTGGTATTTTATGTTGAAGAAGGACCTTAGGTAATTTAATCAAAACATTCAATTGTATTAAGGTGGAGGTGGCCAAAGTAGGAGTTGTTTCTATACCATTTGAGCCCTCCCTTTTAAGTTGCTCCCCAAAATCTCCAATTAACTTTAATTCACCTTTAAATAAGCTTATGGTCGTGGGATGTTTTGCTGAAGAAGGACCTTAGGTAATTTGATTAAAACAATCAATTGTACTAACCTAATCCATGGCCAACGAAGGAGGTGTTTCTACACTATTTTGCCCCTCCTTTTTAAGTTGCTCCCTAGAATCTCCAATCAACTTTAATTCACTTTTAAAAGAGCTTATGGTCGTAGTATTTTAGGCTGAAGAAGGACCTTAGGTAATTTAATCAAAACATTCAATTGTATTAAGGTGTAGGTGGCCAAAGTAGTAGTTGTTTCTATGCCATTTGACCCCTCCCTTTGAAGTTGCTTCCATCGTCTTTAATATCCTTCACTTTAGTTTGATATTTATGTTTTAACTCCTTGTAAAAACTTTGATAAAATTTGAGCCACTTGTTATTTGCGTTTTACATGAATCGGCTGACGGATTGGTACAAGTGTCTACCGCTCACGCACTTATCTGCACTTTTTTTAATTGCATCACATTACCGTACATTTTACACATATACATATACGATAAGACTATGCATGAAATGAGGGTTATTACATTCTCCCTCCTTAACAAAAAAAAATTTATCATTAAAATTTAGACTTAAAATAACACTGGATACTTTTCCTTGATCTCTTGCTCTCTTTCCCACGTAGCCTCTCCCACATTATGGTTTTGCCACAAAACGTTTACCAATGGAATCTGCTTATTTTGCAATACTTTCATTTTTGTATCCAAAATCCTTATGGGCCTCTCCTCATAGCTCAAAGTTGGGTTTATTTCAATCTGTTCTACTTCACTACTTGAGATGATCACAAATATATTTTTGCAACATTGATACATGATAAACATTGTAAACTCCAGCCAATGACTCTGGTAGTTGAAGCATATATGCCATGTTTTCCACTTTCTTCAAGATAGAAAATGGCCCAATAAATCTTGGTGCGAAATTTCCTTTTCTCGTAAATCTTATTGCCCTTTTAAATGGTAAAACTTTTAAAAACAGTTCTTCTCCTTTGCTAAATTCTGATGCTCATCGTCGTTTATCATCATAACTCTTCTGACGACTCTGAGTAGTTCTCATCCTTTGCTGTATAATTTTTACGTGTTCCACCGTTTGCTGAATCATTTTTAGTCCATATATATTTTTTACCCACTTCACTCCAAAATGATGGAGATCTGCACTTTCTTCTATACAACGCTTCAAATGGACAATCGATGATTGATAGCTATTGTTATACAAGAGTTCTACTACGGATAACATCTTGCTCCATGCATTCTGGAAATCCATAACACAAGCATGTAACATATCCTCTAGAAGTTGAATAGTCCTCTCAGTCTGACTATCCGTCTGAGGATGAAACTCTATGCTAAATGCCAATAATGTTTCCATAGCTTTTTCTAAACTCTTCCAAAATGTTCACGTAAATTTTTTATCTCGATCCAATATTATGAAAACTGGAACTCCATGCAACCTTATAACTTCCTGGATATACAACTCAACATAATGCTCCATGGAAAAATTTACTTTTACAAAAATAAAATGAGCAAACTTTGTCAACCGATCAACAATTACCCAAATGTTGTCATAGCCTTTAATTGTCTTGGGCAATCCTACCACAAAATCCATAGAAACATGCTCCCATTTCCATTCCAGAATAACCAATAATTTTAACACTCCCACGGTTTTCAAATGTTTCGCTTTAACTTATTTGCACACTAGACACAATTCCACATACTTCACAATATCATTTTTCATTCCCAGTCACCAGAAACATTGCTTTTAGATCATGATACATCTTTATTATCCCTGGATGAATGGAAAATTTTGAAGAATGAGCTTTCTTTAACATATCTTTCCTTAACTCCTCATTACGCAGAATATACCATCTATCACGAAACATAAGTATCTCTTCCTTTGAACAATGAAATTCGTGAGAGCTAGGCATTTGTCCCGCTATAAATTGCATATACCTTGAATCTTTCTTTTAAGCTTCACTAATTCGGTCTAACACATCCGACCTAACTGTTAAGGCAGCTAACTGCACTGTTAGATCTGCTACCACTTTAATTTTTGCCTGCCAAAGCTCATCTTGGACTGTTATAGACTTTCTGCTCGATGCATCGTCCACCACATTTGCTTTCGCTAGATGATACTTCATCTCAAAGTCGTAGTCTTTCACAAACTCGAGCCATCGCTGCTGTGTTAAATTCAACTGTTTCTAAATAGATATTTAAGACCTTTATGGTCTGTAATGTCTCCCTATCTTCAGTGCAAAAAATACTGCAGCTCACTCAAGATCACGAGTAGGATAATTCTTCTCATACTCTTTCAACTGTCTTGATGCATATGCAATTACTTTTTCCTCTTGTATCAGCACACATCATAATCCCATCTTCGATGCATCACAATATATGCTGAAATCACCGTCTTCCGTCAGAAGTACTAGCACTGGCGCTATGGTTAATTTCTCCTTTAATAATTGAAAACTCTTCTCACAAGCATCTGACCACAAAAACTTCACATTCTTTCTAGTTAATTGGGTCAACAGTATAGCAATCTAAAAAAATCCTTTAATAAATCTTCGGTAGTAACCTGCTAGTCCAAGAAAACTCTATACTTATTATATTCTTTGGCTGTGGCCAGTCATGAACAACGTACACTTTTGTTGGATCCACTGAAATCCCATCTTTAGAAATCATGACCCAAAAAATTAACCAGATCTAACCAAAATTAACATTTTGTTAATTTAGCATATAATTGATATTGATTCAACTTATTTAACACCATACTCAAATGCTCTTTGTGTTCATCCCCTGACTTGGAATACACCAGAATATCATCGATAAATACAATAACAAATTTTTCTAGATATTCATGGAACAACCTATACATATGATCTATAAACACAACTGGAGCATTTGTCAACCTGAATGACATCACGAGAAACTCATAAAGCCCATACCTTGTTCTGAATGTAGTCTTTGGGATATCTTTTTTCTTCACCTTTAACGGATAATATCCTGACCATAAATCAATCTTGGAAAATATGTGAACCCTGCAATTGATCAAATAGATAATCAATCCTAGACAACAGGTACTTATTCTTCACTGTTAACTTGTTCAATTCACAGTAGCCAATGCATATTTATAGGTTTTGGTTCGTTTTTTAAATGAACAATACATGAGCTCCCCATGAAGAGAAACTAGAGCATATAAACCCCTTGCTGACAAATTCTTCCAACTATACCTTCAACTCTTTTAACTCAGCTGGAGCCATACGGTAAGGATTCTCATATACTTGTTTTGTTCCAGGATATACGTCCACTACCAATTCAATTTCACGATCAGGGGGTAGTCCTGGTAAATCATCTCAGAATACCTTTGAAAATTATTGAACCACTGGCATATCTTGTAGTTTTAAATCAGATTTCTTCTAAAAATCCACAGTACTCACAAAAAATCCCCCACACATCTACTATTCAACAATCGTTGTACCCTTACAGCTGATATAATAGATAATTTTTTCTTATCTTTCACTGTTTGAAATGAATATGCTTCTTCATTAGGTGGTTGAAATCTGACTAGTCTCATTCGACACTTTATGGTTGAAAATTTTCAAAAAAGCTAGTCCATTCAAAATATAATTTCATATCCATTCATCTCCATTAGAATAAAATTGGCGCCCAAATTACGATTGCCAATTTGGACTTCACGGTCTAACAAAATTGTATCAAAGTTTAACCGATCACCTAACGGTAGCATCACATCGAAAATCTACTATGCCACCTCAGGTACTCGTTTCAATTTCTTAGAAAACACAACAAATATAAATGATTGTGTGGCTCCTGAGTATAGCAGTGAGAAAGCACAAACACCCTCAATAATAAGCTTACCTGCCACCATTACTGGCTGATCTGTCTCATCTACGTCAATCATTGCAAATACTCAGAGTGCCATTCTTTTCTGATCAACAATTGCGAGAGGTGCTTTCAGACGATCTCGATCCATGTCTCCCATCTCTCTGCATCAAAAACATTGACCAGATCCCGCCACACACTCCCCACCGTGCTTTTGGTTGCATTTGAGGCACTGAACTATTGGTGTGAATTTTGATCTGCTTTCCTTTGACTTGATCAGATTGGTTATCCCCTAGCCTTTTCACTACGCGACCGGTTTCCCATGGTTTACTTGACTGCGGTAGAATCTCTCTGAAAAATTTGCTCGGTTGTGGTTGTAATGGTTGTTTCATCCGCACCTTCAATCTAGCTTCCTCCACATCTAGTGCCTTTGAAACCACCTTAGATTATGGAACATCTTCAGTTCCAGCAGTCCTGACACCTAGATAAATTTTTGGATTTAGTCCTTGAACAAATTGATTTACTTTGTCCTCATTGGTTGCCACCATATGTGAAGCAAACTTTGCCAAAGCTTTAAATTGTCGTACATATTCACCTATTGACCCTAGTTGCTTTAGCTAGATAAAATCTATTCTCTTTCTGTTACGAACTGTCGAACTAAAATACTTTCCATAGAAAATTCCTTTAAAATGCTCCCATGACATATTCTGAACTTCAGGAGTAACTTCAACAGTGTCCCACCAATGCCTCACGTCCATAGTCAACATAAAAATGGCACAGTTAACTCGCTCCTCCTCTTCAATTTTAGCATACTTAAAAATCTTCTTCAATGAGCGAATCCACTCCTCTGCATACATTGGATCACAAGACTGCCCATCAAACTAAGGTTAATTCAGCTTACCTCTCACAACTGAGCTCTTTAGCATTATGATTCCGTCCATTTTGGTGCTCCTCACGATTTATCATCATTTCTAATTGCTGAAACTAGCAGTTAACAAGTTTCTACAACCGATATATGGCAGCTTCATTACTGCTTTGTTGCTCTTCAACATTTGTTCTTCCTCGCACCATTATCCTTCAATCATAACTAACTTTATTAGGACCATAAATAATTATTTTCCTATCATATAATTTTAGCAACAAAAGTGTATTCGAATGAAAATGGGTTATTGAGCTGTATACTGAATCAACTTAACTCGGTGAACTCTCTTTTACATGTTCTCTGATACCACTCTGTAACAACCAGGTTCGCAGATCGTTGTTCATTCTACTTATTGACTTGCTCGTTTAATTATAAATTAAATGCCATGATTTAAGTTATGTAAAATCACTTTACACTTTAAAAATGGTTATATTCATTTTTCACTGGTGCGAGAAAATAAAATAAATTTTCTTATTTTAAATATGTAGCAAAAACTAAAACCAAATACTCAAAAAAACTTTACACATAATTATACATACTGTTGATTCAAAAAACTTTAGCACATAATTATAAAACCATTTATCCTCACATCACTCTAAAAATTTATAATTTATTGACAAAATCTATAGCCAATTTAAAACATAACAGCGTGTGTATGTATGAGCACTCCCTACGGGTCGTCACTCAATAACAATTTTTCATCTGAATACACTCCGACTCTAATCATCATCTTCTACCATCAGAACATCATTCCTAATTAGCTCACCTACATTGCAAAGACTAAACTATGAGTGCTCGCTAAGTAATATAACTTTAAAATGCATTAATGCTAATATAACATTTACTTACTAGGGCCAAGTTACATAAAGACTTTGTGACTGTTCATGCCTGTAATAATAATTTATTTATTTACATTATAACTATTTTTGTTATTAATCATCAAGATTACGTAAGTATAAGTTTATTGGCCACCCATACGACCACTTACAGTCCGTTGATATTGTTGCGTTTTAAAAACCAAGCATGAAAACAATCCTCAAATGACTTCAGGTCTATGTATCGGGCGTTACACCCGAAACAGTCCACAATTGTACATGCATCATAAATATCCTTAAGGACTATGCACTCTTAATACTAACTTACCTTAGGTCCTTATCTTCAATAATCTCCACCACTTGATCACTTGGCAACCTTTAGAATAGAGACAAGATTCCTTGGTCATGGGTTCACCTCTTTCTCTTTTTTCTTGCTGCGAAAGTGCACTAGATTCATTCAAAGTGCATTAATCACCTTCACACACTTTCACTTCTAACCAAGATTCGACTCAAACACTTAAAAACAAAGAGAATAGGGTGATGGAGAGCTGATACTCGTGGGTTTTTAAGCTAAAGAAAGACTATAGGTGATATAGTTAAAACATATAATGGTAACTAAGGTTGACGTGGCCAAAGTAGGAAGTATTTCTATACCATTTGTCCCATCCCTTTTAAGTTTTCATATGATATGGCAATTCTTTGTCCTCCAAGGAAGCTTTTTTTCTTTTCAATATTCTCCAAGTATTTACTTACAAAACGAGCAAACAAGTAAGCTAATTTGCGAGCTTGGCTCTTGGTCATGATTCTCCTTAAGGTTTCTTTGATTGGTATTTCAATTTGTTCCAAACGTGGCACATTATAACCCTAAACGTTAAGCCCTACCCTATGGTTCCAAAGCCATATGTCCTAAGCCCTAGACATTGACCCTGCCTTAACGCCTAGGCCCTAAGCTAAAATCCTAAAGCCTTAAGCCCTAAGCTAAAGCCCTACGCGATAAGTCCTATTGCCCAAGTCCAAAGCCCTAAGCCTTAGGCCCTAAGTCCAATGCCATAAATCCTAAGCCATAAACCCTAAGCTCTAAACCCTAAGCCTCAAGCCCTATACCCTAAGCCCTAAGTCCTGTGCCCTAAATCCTAAGCCATAAACCCTAAGCTCTAAAACCTAAGCCTCAAGCCCTAAATACGAACTCTAAATTACAAAGCCCTATGTTGTAAGCCCTATGTTGTAAGTCCTAACTATAGGCCCTAAGCCTCAAGCTCTAAGACTTAAGACCAACCCTCAAACTCTAAGCTCTAAGCAATAAATAAGCCCTAAACCTAATGCTCGAAGCAATATACCCAATGCCTTATTCCCTAAGACCTATGCCTTAAGCCCTAAGCACTACACTCCAAGTCCTAAGCACTAACCCTTATGCCTTAAGTTCAACACCCTAAGCTATAAACTCTATCGCAAAGTCCAAAGATCGCCAACTGATATTAGATTTAGCCTGATATCAAAAAAAAATTGGACATCTTAGAGAACCAACTCGTAATATGTTTTGGTCTTGATACAGATGTCACCCTATCCAATTATTTTGGACAAGTTATTGTTCTCCATTTTGTCAATGCCAAAATTGCCATATCATATAAAATATTATTTCTTCGCGATAATGTGATACAATGCACCATAGTCACTTACTTAACATGATTTTGTGGTCATGAGGTTGATGACATCTTTACAAATAAATACATCTTCTCTGTCATAGGCACTCACAGTCTTATTCTTCTCCTCTTCTTTAGAACTTATTTTGCCTTCTTTCTTCATTTTCTAGCAGATCTTTTTCATGCGGCCCGTCTTGCTACAATGATAGCACTTAATCCATTTTTTACTATTTGATTTTGACCTTCCTCACGTGGTAGCTCCAGGGACTCCACGTTTATACGATTTTCCTCTCATTATAGATAAGTTGTCCATAGAGTGGTCCTTTTTTCTTCATTTGCTTTCTTCTGCAATAATTGCAGTTGTAACATCTTTGAATTTCAATCTTTTTAAAACACTGCTCATAAATTTTTTTAATTTGATTTCATATGATTTTGGAAACTCTAAAGTAAAATTCAATTCTTTTATTAGAGTTGATTTTTTGCTTCATCGTTGTGAGTTGACTAAATAGCGTATTGAAACTATTGATGTGTTCTGCATCTAAAGTTGACTAAGACACTTGAAGAGTATATAATGTTTTTCAAGAAAATTATATTATGCAAAGACTCTACCTCGTATAACTCTGCCAGCATATCCCAAACATACTTGCAGTAGTTAATTTTGATAATTCTAATAAAATATCATCTGCAAGAGCCACATGTAAAATAGAAATTGCATCTACATCTATTCTGTATTATTTATCATCTTTAAAGTTCTATATTCTATCACCAATGGCTATAGTACCCCATTTATTCGCAATATAACTTTTTTTTAACATTCCACATAGAGAAATTATTTCTATTAAATTTTTCAATTTCAACTTTTTATGCCACGATAACAAGGCTTCGATACCATTTGGTAAGAAAAATAATCGCAATAACATAATATCAAATAATCATGGAGAGTACTGAACTTACTCTTAGACAGAATTTACTCACAAAGTACAATTACACAACTAAATAGCCGATAAGAAAAATAATAGTAGATGCAATCTGAAAAAAACAAGGAATCTTTTATTCACGCTGTAAAAATAACGGTGAATAGGCAGAGAAAAATCCATCAAAATGAAGTTCAAGAATTTTACATGAAAACCCAATTTGGAAAAAAACTATGTGGACCAAGTGCAGGACCATATTACTATGAACATAGAAATTACGATAGGTTACTAGGAGGTTCCTCACAACTTGACAAATACATCAAGACCTGAGATCTTGTTGTACGTAAGGATGCAGAAGAAAAGAAATATTTTCCTTCTTTATCTTTGCATATTTACTCAGGGTCCCATCATATTGGAGGGACCCAACGTTTTAATGAGTCAAGGATTTGATTTCTAAATCCTTTATGAAAATAAACATGCGAAAGACAACCCAATTCTTCTTTTATCCCTTTGGATGTGGATTAAATATAAGCATAATTATCATGCTTATTTATATTTTATATCCCGACAACGGTGTTAATAAATTGTAACATACTATATGGTGATAAAAAAATGTTGTTCTTAATGATCCTCGATTAGGGTTTCAGAATCACTTAAAAATCTTTCAAAATGCACATAATTTTTCTCTTTCAATAAGTTTATTTTGGTCGGGGCTACTACTTAGGATTATCAGTTTCAAATTTTGTAATTTTTATTTTTATTTACCCTATTTGATTATTTACTTGCAGCATAACCTCAAAAAGATTAAGATTACAAAAACTTGATGATAAACATCAAAATTTTCCTAGAATGATAAGAATGTTAGTATCATGGACATGAAATTGTCAAACCTTTAAGGAAGATATCTTGTTGATGGTAAGACCTCTACACCTGCTAGTGTACTCGAAGAACTCATCAATATCAATTAGTGGAGGCTGGACTTCTTTGAAAGAAGTTGGAACATGAAGATAGAAAAGTTTTATTCAACCTTCTTGAATTATTGCTTAAAAAATGTTATCCTTTTGCAAGAAGATTAAATAATAATTTCTTAAATCAGTTATGCATCCTAGTACAATAATATTGCCTGAAAAATTTCCTCCTTGGTGTAGATAAAAACTAAATTTGCTGGATGATTTATATCTTCTATACTGAAATGATATTCCCCTTAAAAATTGACAAACTTTTATGCATGTTTGAATTCATAAAGAACCTTTTCTTTCATATTATTTTACCTAGCTTCAGGAATCAGTGAATTTGGTCAGCTAAAGGGGTATTTCGTAAGCAATCTATGATTTAAATCTTTTTATAGTGAGATCATATTCTTGTTTTATTTGCTCGTTATCTGTCAATATTTTTCTTTTTTATTTTCATAAACATCGTAATTGTGTCTGACAGAAACATACAAGGGGTTGATTCAATAATCATAAATTATTTGTCTTATTATATCGAAGCTAAGGTTATGAGGTGGTTAGATACCTGATACTCTGTGCTAGTGTCATTAACAATTTTCTTTTCTGAGGGCGTGTGAGTTCATGGCCCGTACTTGGAGCCAATGATAGAGCTTGGGAATGCCAAATGTCTACGTTATGTGTGCTTGTTGTGTCCATGTTTCATGGTAAAAATTCAAGGTGTGGGAGCCTTGAATGATTTGGCATTCAAGGTGTAGTTACCAAAACTAGCAGTTACTGCTTCCAGGCTAGCCATTTCTGGCACCGGTTGGCCATTTTCGGCGCCGATTAGCCGATACTGGCAGAAAATAGCTGTTACCGGCTGGAGAAAACAAAATCTCCCTCCAAGCTTCTAAGTCTTATCCATTACTACGTGTTGGAATTTTCCACCCAGGGAACTGCAAACTCTGGTAGCCTTTTTAAGCAAACCATGCAGAAGAAGTCAAATAAGAAACCGACCTCCACAGAGCTGTTGAAATTGATTTAAGAAGTACTCCTGGTCTCCAAAATTCACATTTACAAGCTCTATGGGGTCGTCACCGCCGGTGCAGTCACATCCCGCTGGAAAATCCCGAAGTACCTCGGATTTCCCTATGGCAAATTTTTCTGGTTATATTGGGAAATATTCTGTCTCTATGCACATAACTTGTAAGGCCCTAGTCAGAAACTGGGAAAGCTAACGCGAATAAAATCTCCCAATCTTGCGCATATATTTGTTAAAAATAGTAGAAAGATTGGTCAGGGCCTTCGGCTAGCATTTGAGCCCTGTGATGATGAAGCTATCTGAATTTCCCCCATCGCAACTTTGGATGTTCAAAAGCCACTTGGTTATGCTTTGGTCGGATATTTTCCTACTAGGAACCCGGGTAAGGAAGGTCTTCAAAAGCTAGTAGATAGCTAAAGGGGTTTGGTAAAGGTTATCCCAAACACCAATGGATGGATAACATTTATCTTCCATCGGCAAATGATAGCGGCCCTACTCTAGCTTTGGGTGACTCCCCCTCCTCAAAAAACATGCTTGATTGTTTCAAATTTGGTGAGGAAGAGATCAAAATAGTTACAATTTGAACAACATTCCACAACTTACCGTTGGAATATTGCATTGAGCAAATCTTGAGTAGAATATCACAAAGGTGGGAAAACTCATAAAGACCGATTTGCTCACAAAAACACTTGGATACATTGGATATGTCAGGGTGTTAATCGAGGTAGATGTTTCCAAAGACCTTGTAAGGGAAGTAAAGTTGATTGACACACAAGGAAACTCATTCACACAAAAAAGTCACATTTGAAACCGAACAACAATATTGTTCCTTTTTTTGCACATTTTGACATAAGACCACTGTTTGTAAACGTAAAGTGGCAGCAGAAACTCAAGTCTGCCCCTCCCTCCCCCTTAACCAATCAAAGCATCCATCACAATAAGGCTAAGAAAACTTCCCTCCTAACCCCGGGTGCTCCAGTCCAAGAATCCATCAAACCCCCACCTCCTCGCTCGCTCCCCGGTTTCCTCCTCTACTTCAAGTGACCCCTCTTGCTGTTATAAAATTGGGTCGCAAGACACAATTGAACAAGCCTTGCCAACTCTGTCCTCTCAATCAAACACGAGAGATGATCCCAATGATTCAGAGGACCCTACTCTCTTTAAACTAGGTACCCGAGCCAAAGCTTCCCCCCAAAAATCTAATGAAGAACAACCTGCAGTGGTGTCAGGTACTATTTTAGTTAATGGCGTTACTGCTTATACGTTAATAGATTCTGGTGCCTCTCATTCATTCATGTCATCTACATTCATGGTTAAAATGAAATGTTCACCGGTGGTAGCTAAACACGTTTATGATGTAATGTTGCCATCTGGTGAACAGTTACACTTGAATTATGTTATGCTGGATTGTATTATCTCGGTAAATGGTAGAAACTTACAAGCTGATTTCATAATTATGGACATGAAAGGGTATGATATTATATTGGGAATGGACTGGTTATTTCAGCATTTTGCAACAATTAATTGTAGAGCCAGAACAGTATGTTTCAAAACTCCGAATGCTGAATGGTATTCTTTTCGAGCAATGAAAAGTACCAACAGAACACCTATCATATCATCTATTAAAGCCCAACAATTATTGAGAAGTGGTTGTGTTGGGTTCTTAGCAAGCATAATTGATACTCGAAAGCAATATGGTGCAAAATTACAAGATATTCCGGTGGTGAAAAACTTCTCGGATGTATTTTTAGATGATTTACCAGGACTACCCCCAGATCGAGAAATTGAGTTTGTAATTGATGTATATCCAGGAGCAGAACCAGTATCAAAGAATCCATATAGAATGGCGCCTGTAGAATTAAAAGAATTGAAGGCACAATTGGAGGAATTAGTACACAAGGGCTTTAAACGTCCAAGTTTCTCGCCATCGGAGCCCCAGTGTTATTTGTTAAGAAGAAAGATGGATCACTAAGAATGTGTATTGACTACAGAGAATTGAATAAATTAACAATCAATAAAAAGTATCCACTTCCAAGAATTGATGATTTATTTGACCAACTCCAAGGTGCACAGGTGTTCTCAAAGATCGATCTAAGATCAGGATACTATCAATTGAAGGTCAAAGTGGAAGATGTCCCGAAAACAGCATTTAGAACTCGATATGGACACTACTAGTTTTTGGTGATGTCATTTGGATTGACTAATGCTCCTGCTGCCTTTATGGATCTAATGAATCGCGTATTCCAGGAGTATCTAGATAAATTCATAATTGTGTTTATCGACAATATTCTCGTATATTCGAAGACAGAGGAAGAGCATATGGAACATCTAAAGGCAGTATTATCAACTTTAACTTTCTTGGACATGATAGAATTAACTTTAACTTTAACTTTAACTTTAACTTTAACTTTAACTTTAACTTTAATTCTGGCTTGATAGAATTAACTTTCTTGGACATGTAGTATCCAAGGACGGTATTTCTGTCGATACATCAAAAGTCCAAGCAGTGATGGACTGGCCACAGCCGAGGAATATTAATGAGGTACATAGTTTTCTTGGATTGGCCGGATATTATCGAAGATTCATTGAAGGATTTTCAAAGATAGCAATTCCATTGACCCGATTGACGAAGAAAAACATGAAGTTTTGGTGGTCAGGTGAATGTGATAGAAGCTTCCAGAACTTGAAACGAAAATTGACATCAGCCCCAATTTTGACAATTCCAAAGGAGAACGGTAAATTCACAATTTATTGTGATGCTTCCAAAATTGGATTAGGTTGTGTACTGATGCAAGAAGGAAAAGTGATCGCTTACGCATCAAGGCAATTAAAAGGATACGAACAAAATTATCCTACTCATCATCTAGAATTAGCTGCAGTTGTTTTCGCATTAAAAATATGGAGACATTATTTATATGGGCAACAATGCGAGATATTTTCAGACCATAAGAGTCTGAAATACTTATTCACCCAAAAAGACCTGAATGTGAGGCAACGAAGATGGCACGAATTCGTAAAAGATTATGAGATTGAAATCAAATACCACCCCGACAAAGCTAATGTGGTGGCTGATGCATTGAGTAGGAAGTTCATACCAGTCCAATTGGCAACGTCTATAACGCTTCAATCTGAAATTCAAAAGTCTGGTTTAGAAGTAGTGTCAAATTTGAGTTGTATGCTTGCAGCATTATCCTTGAAGCCAACACTTATGGATGAAATCAAGGAAGCTCAATTGGAGGATCCAACATATGAACGATATAAATTGGGCAAAAGGCCAAATTCTTCTGACTTTAAGTGTTCGAAGGATGGTGTTCTGAAGTTTCAAGGTAGATGGTATATTCCGAAAAAGCAAGAATTACAGAAGAAAATATTATCGGAAGCCCATTCTTCTACATTTACGGTGCATCCGGGAAGCACTAAAATGTATCGGGATTTAAAACAGCACTTTTGGTGGCCGAATATGAAGGAGGAGGTAGCAAAACATGTGAAATTTTGTGTCACATGTCAAGAAGTTAAAGCTGAACATCAAAGGCCTGTAAGAACACTTCAGTCTTTACCAATCCCGGAATGGAAATGGGAGCATATAACAATGGACTTCGTTGTGTGATTACCGAAAACAACAAAAGGGCATGATTTGGGTGCTATTTGGGTGATTGTTGATAGATTAACAAAGTCGGCCCATTTCTTACCGGTCAGAGTGAATTTTTCTATGGATCAGTATGCTGAATTATATGTTCAAGAGATTATAAGACTGCATGGAATTCCAGCATCGATAGTATCAGATCGTGATCCAAGATTTACTTCAAAATTTTGGAAAAGTTTTTATAAGGCAATGGGGACTACATTAACTTTTAGCACGGCTTTTCATCCCCAAACCGATGGTCAAACCGAAAGAACAATTCAAATATTGGAAGATATGTTGTGGGCATGTGTATTGGATTTTCAAACTACATGGAGTAAGATGCCACTAGTGGAGTTTGCATATAACAATAGCTACCAATCAACAATTGGTATGGCCCCGTATGAGGCACTGTATGGACAAAGATGTCGATCTCCATTGTATTGAGATGAAGTTGGAGAAGCAAAGTTGTATGGTCCAGAAATTTTACAACAAACCGCTGATCAAGTGAAACTTATTTAAGAAAGAATCAAAATAGCTCAAAACTGACAAAAACATTATGCAGATCAAAGGCGAAGAGAGCTAGAATTTGAGGAAGGCGATGAAGTATTTTTAAAGGTTTCTGCTTTTAAGGGAGTAATGCGGTTTGGAAAGAAGGGAAAACTTATTCCACGATTTATTGGACCTTTCCCTATTATAAAGAAGTTAGGCAAAACAGCTTACATGTTGAAATTGCCATCGTCTATGGCTGGAATCCACAACGTTTTTCACATCTCAAAGTTAAGGAAATGTGTACGCGATACTACTCATGTGATTGAAGGTAGAAGTATTGACATCGAGCCTACTTTGACATATGAAGAAAAACCGGTAAGGATCTAGGATTCAAAAACAAAAGAATTGAGAAACAAACAAATCTCTTTGTTTAAAGTGATATGGAGAAACCATACTATAGAGGAAGCCACGTGGGAAAGGCAACAAGACATGATGAAGAAGTATCCGGAAATTTTTGCCATCTAAATTTTGAGGACAAAATTTCAAATAAGGGGGGTGGAATGTAACACAACACTTTTTGAATGTAAAATAATATGGTAACAGAGTAGTTTCTGTGTTTTAATAATAACATGCGTTAGAAAAGCATAAATGACAATGTGTTCCTCTATAAAGTTGTAGCAAACGTCAAGATAAAAGGATTGATACGTAGATCATTTCTATTGAACTTTCAGAGAGAGAGTTATGTTTATTTGAAGTTGGTAAAGCAAAACCAGACTATGGAATTATGGATTTTGAGCGATGTTTGGTGTTTCGTATTTTTGATTATGTTAAACTCATAATTTAAAGTTTATGCCTTTTACAAAGTTAAAAGAAATTGAATAAGAAAAATAATTGTGTTTGAATCATAGAAATATAAGTTGTATAACAAAAGTTATGAAAGTTTTAACTGCCGGTGGACCTATGAACAATGCCCGGTCGACACAATTGTGTGTTTGGGTCGACCCCAGGAATTTGGTGGGGTCGACACAATTGTGTGTTTGGGTCGACCCCAGGAATTTGTTGGGGTCGACACAAAAGGTTCTCTGGGAGTACTTTCGGTCGACACAACGGAAGAGGGGTCGACACATTCTTTTTTTGAGTTTAAAATTCAGCCAAAGCGTGGAGGATCCCGATTGACGGATATGAAAGAAATATTTGTTTTCGTTTAATTAAGGACGTGAGAAGGCATGGTCTGCCATTCCCCTACCAGCGTGTTTTCTTCTCCCTACTTACTCATCGTTATAACTCTTTTGTTGATCAAGAGAAAAGTGAGGTCGAGGAAGAAAGGGAACATCATGAGAAAAAGAGCGAGAGAGCGAAGGGAAGTGGAAAATTCGGAAACTTTCGCAGAAGCTGAAGCTCAAGTTAATATTTTACATCCTCTGAGTTTCTTTTAGGATTTATTAAGGTTAATATGAATGTATTGGATGAGCTGGTGGATAAATATGGAGGATTTTAGGTTAATTGCTGTGAAATCGGTTAATCATGTAAAAAGCTAGAGTTTTTGAGATTCGGTCATGTTTTAGCAAGAGTTAGAGTTTGTATCCTTTATTAGAGTTAAAGTGGACACTTAGAGAAATTTATAGCCATTGGAATCACTCGATTCGGAGCTATGTAGGAAAAGTTATGGACGTCGCAAGTTGGTGTACAAAAACTGGGGGGAGTTTTTTTCGACCCCTTGTAGTTTGGGTCGACCGAAACTCGATTTCAGAAACGCGACGTCTCTGTTTGTCGACATGGGTCGACACAATGAAGGTTTATGTCGACCCAATCACTGTTCAAACAGTGAATGCCCTCTTTTTTGTCGACGTAAGTCAATATGCTTTAGTTTTCTGAATTGGATGTCTCCTAAGAAGTTATAGTATACTCCTTAAGGAACAATTTGACACCTTAATCAACAGGAATTGATCAATATAGAGGAAGTTATAGATGTTCAAAGTTAGAACAGAAAGTTAAGACTTTAAGCAAATTCTGATCCATATATGATTTATAGGTTTAAGCCATCGATTGGATTAAAAAGGGGACTCAAGTGGATCAACTCAACCTAGCTGCTAAGGTAAGTTAATGTTGCATGTGATTGGCCCTAAGGGGACTACATTAAAAAGATTAGGATTTTATGATTATGAAATATGCTAGATTGTTTGGGGTGTACTGCACAATACACCGACCTCAATTTATTTGAGGATATGTTTGTGTGCCTTGTATGATGAATGATTGATGTTTGGTGTTAGAATAAAGATGCATGTTTAGAATGCTTGAAATGTTGAACTGTATATTTTATTGTATGTTTACGTGTTCATGTATTCAAATTGTTCATGCATCATGGTTTTAAGAAAAATACGAAAATGATTTGCATGCATGATTTTCATGATAATATGCAATGGGTCGTTGAGGGAGGAGCTCGAGTTAGACTGCCTCGAGGGAGGCCAAATGGTGTCTACTCTCTCCCGTGGTACCTTCAACGATCAAATAATGAAAGAAATGAAATGAACGAAATGTACGTAAATAGTTACATGTTGGGCGGGGTTGAGTTTGGCTGTCCCGAGAGGTTGGACCAAATGGTGACTACTCTCCCCTAGACGGTATTACCCACATTAGCTGGACTGTTAAGTGAAAGAAAAGAAATGAAATGATGATATACGTTATGTAAACCCCGAAATCAAGTTTTGTGCATGGTCGTCATATGGGGGCGGATCCACACCACGAAAATGAAATAATCTACATTGTTTTAAATCATATCAAAGAAAATTGAAACTGCATTGTTTTCATAAAGCAGCATATGCAATGAATGTTTTATTGTTATGGATTAACTTACTGAGCGTTAGGCTCATTAGTTAAGCTTTGTAATGTAGGAATAAATGCCTAAAGTGGGGAGGTACGTCCATTGTGGAAGCTTGCGGCTGTTAGTGCTATTTTGACCGGTGGGCGGCCCATGTAAATGAAAAATGTTTTGTTTGAAAAAAGTTGTATAATTTTGTTAGTTATAACTGTTTTGTAATAACTTGGTTTTAATGTTAAAGTATAAGTATGTTTTGGGTTACATATTACGAATATAATTGATTTTGATGAAGTTAAATAAAAGTCTTCGGCTATATTTTATCTCGAGGATTTCAAATGGATAAGTTTTACTTTAAATTGTTTAAAGTTGGTACATATGTTTACAAATTTTGAAGAAAAATTTTAAGTAAAGGAAAAATCAGGGCGTTAAAGTTATATTTTTGAAGAAAAATTTTAAGTAAAGGAAAACAATCAGGGCGTTACAAGTTGGTACAATTTGATTTCAAATGTATATTTTTGGAAAAATCAGTCTTTGGGTCGAGCCCAAATCCACTTTAGTGTTTAGTTGCATTATTGTTTTGGCCCAAATTTGGATCGTGACTTGTTTTCTACTTTCGACCATAACTTCTTTATGTCAAGGGAAGAAGCTAGGGTTCCTTTTAATAGTGTTTTAAGTAACAGGAAGTGATGGTCGAGGCTTTTGGCGCTCATTCATGATGTTTGGAGGGTTGTTATTTTTTGAAGAAAACTTTCAATTATTGGCATGTCTTTTTAATATAAAGTTGCATGGAACTTTTCTTTAACTAAACTTGGATCAATAGCTTGTCTACTATAATTTAAATATTGATATATTTGATTATTAGTCACAAAATATCATTTCATAAATGCAATATTCAGCATCATTAAATGTATAAATATGTTAGGTAGTAGAAGTTTTCTAACTCGTTATTTCATGAACTAGTAGTTTGGTTATTCTTTAGTGGTACAAAAATAGCAATAAATNTTTTTTATCAATTTCATACATCTAGAATCAAGTACCAAGGTTTCAAAAGGAGTAGAACCGAAACCTATATTGTTTATATTCAAAACTGAGCCAGACAGCCTGATCGGGCTTCGTTTATGTCCACCCATTATAAATTATGCAGCTCTAGTGTTAATAATCTGTTCGTGATACATACTAATTACTAACGAAGATCCCTTTGCATTTTTAGTTGTAGTTTAATTTTCCTCAAATGTTTCGTTTGGTGCCTTTTTTGAAATTGTTTAATCAGATTTCATTTTTTTGTTTTGGAATGAAAATTAATTACTTATAAAATAAAAAAGAAAACATCAGATATTACATTTTACTTTTATTCAAATAACAGAAACTAGCATAAAGGCCATGCCTAAATCTCCTAGCTATTTCTCTTGTGCTTTAAAGAAGCACTAATGATGTTCAACATGCATTTGTTTGATACTCATTAAAACTTTAAATTCTTCGTCTGCATGTTGCATAGTTTATTGACATAAATCTTGTTCTCTTGAGTGTTCATCATAGATATTAAGTAGAGGCATAGAAACAACGGTTGTTTCAAATTTATTTTATTGGCATGACTTAATAATAACTCATTAGGATTATTAAAAAAAGATGGTAAAATAAAGAAATCCTAGAGTTTTCTGAAAGTGCCACGGTTGACACAAATTTAAGTACCAATCGAAGAAAGCTCAAGGAAAATATCACAAGGAGCCAAGTTCGCATGACTAACTTGTTTGCTCGTTTTGTAGGTAAACATTTTGATAACATTGAAGAGAAAAAAGCTTCCTTGGAGGATAAAGAATTGTCATATCATTTGATAACTTGACAACAAAATAATTGACCCAACCAAATTCTCGGATTGTTGAGCACGTTGCAGACCAAAAAAAATCGCCCATGATAAACCTTTATATACGTTTTTGCCCTGCAATTTTTAAAGACAATAGCATGAGAGTTTCTTGCAGAGTCTCCAACAACCCATTTTTTGCAATAATTTTCTAACAAGTGATAAGACTTCTACTTTTCATCACCCTTACCTCATCCAATGAGATCTCAGCAAAATCTTTGTAAGCCGACAATCTTTGCAGTCATTAAGTAAAAAGACTTTCACCCTTTTTATCACCTCTACCTCCTCCAATCATGTGTGGACATGCAGCCTATAAGCATTCAGTGAAAAAAAACTATTTGGGAGCATTCACA
>QAOC01008910.1:1263426-1293250 GCA_003255005.1 Begonia fuchsioides | reverse complement strand
AATAAAATATTATTAAATAAAATAATCTTTCACTTCGATGGATTTTCAATATCTGCTTTGGCAAAGGTCCATCTTAACGCGTTTTCAATCTGCCAGCCAGTGCAGCAACAGCTATCTATGTTGGCTATGCCTCGAACCATTTCTTCTATTTACTTTTATGTCCCTTTTTTATTTTTTTAATTTATTTATGCATGACCAGGAAATTTCCTCTCCATAGATTCCTACTATTTTCTATCTTTTTTTAATTTTAATATATTTATGTATATTTTATATCATGTGACGTGACAAATGTCGAGATATAGATTCATCTAAAAACTATATGCTAAAATATAATACGAGAAACACACCATTGATGTGAAGCTTCTTGCAGCTTACACGACCCCAGTTTGAATCTCTCTCTCTCTCTCTCTCTCTCTTCTCTTCACTTACGTGTTAGTTCATTAACCCTAATCACAGTTAACACGATTAAACTTGATTAAATTCTTAATAATATGGTAATATGTTTTGGAGGCTTGCAAGAAACCTCTATCTCTCTCTATCTCTCTCTCTCTCAGTTATGATGTCCCTTTACAAAAAGAACTGGTTTTTCAACTACAAAGTCACAGTTCATGGGTCATTTTGATGCAAAAGCGTACCATAATATTTCTTTTCATTATTAGATTAAAATATATATAAAACTATCCATCACCCAGTTTTGAAATTTATTGTTCAGCTCTCATCTTCTATAAATACGAACGCTTTTCAGTCTCCATTTACTCGAGTCTTCTCAAACAAAAACCAGGCCCGGTTCAGCGATTTCAAACCTCGGCAATCTCCATGAAAACAGTGAAGAAAGAGCTGGAGAAGGAAAGCCAAGGTGGGTTATCAAAATCCATGGCGGAAAAGGCATCTAAATCGCCATTAACGCAGTCTAAGGAGCTCAAAAAGAAGTACAAGGGAGTGAGAATGAGAAGCTGGGGATCATGGGTTTCAGAAATAAGAGCTCCGAATCAAAAAACCAGAATCTGGTTAGGTTCTTATTCTACACCAGAAGAAGCAGCTCGAGCTTACGACGCTGCTCTTCTATGCCTCAAAGGATCCTCTGCAAATTCTAATCTCAATTTCCCCATCTCTTCATCTTCTTCTTTTTTCGATTCTCTCATTTCCCATAACGGCTCCACTTTAATGTCGCCGAGGTCCATTCAGAGAGTTGCGGCGGCGGCAGCGACGGCGACGGCGTGGGCCGAGGAGAAAGACAATGCCACGGCTGCCATGGATAATCATGATCTCCACGACGATAATGAATTTTCAACGAGTTCGTCTTCTGGGTCCTTCAATATTTTCGACCGCAGCTACGAATCGACCCCGGCGACGGAGTTTTGGGACGTTTTCGATGTTCCACAGTCGCCGGAATATGTTAACCGGCTTATCGGTGGCGCTTGGTTTGACGCGCCGGCGGCGGATGAGTTCTATGAAGAAAGTGATATTCGTCTGTGGAGCTTCTGTTGAAGATAGTTCATCCTCCAATTCCACCAAATTAATTAATTAATTATTATTATTTAAAAAATTATTAAAAATGTGTTTTTTTTTTTACAGAAAGATACTCTAATTTGTTTATTTTAGTGTATCTTTGATTAGGTGAGCAAATTCACGTGAGAAGCTCAGAGATTTTAAGCTGTAGACTTGGTCATGTGGATTATTTTTATGGAATTTTATTTATATATTATTATTTCCTTAAATTTACTATTGAAGCCTCTTTTGTATTAAATATTTATAATGAATTGATCTCCTCCAATCAATTATTTCTTTTATTAGCTATATATTCCTTTAATTTAAAAACTATCAATTAAAATATTAAATTTTATGATAATTTTTATTGACAAATTTTGTCAATTTGTTTAAAAAAATATTGCAATAATAATGAGCATAGGTTTGAAGGCTGGTAAAACCAGACCAAATGTATTGATTATGATTCAGTTCTATAGTCTGGTTCAGTTTGAAGACCCTGATCTAATAATGAGCATGAATTAATTTTTTAACTAAACGAAAACGACTCATTTGAGCTTCTCTATGAGGATTAGAATTGAAGACCAGCCTAATTTGAAATTGGTTTTCCGACCCAAGCTTCAAATTTTTTGGATCAATTTGGATTAGGTTTTCTAATATGTTTTCAACATTAATATTCATTTAAATTTTAATTTAATATTAATTTTAGTTCAAAAATAGGGAAATAATATTTTTAATCAAATTTCCCATTTTATTTATCCAAAATAATTAAAAATAAATAAAAGCTATTTTAAACTATATTTTTATTTTCTAACATTTAATTTAAAGTTAATT
Source organism: Begonia fuchsioides (assembly GCA_003255005.1). Classification (NCBI taxonomy): domain Eukaryota; kingdom Viridiplantae; phylum Streptophyta; class Magnoliopsida; order Cucurbitales; family Begoniaceae; genus Begonia; species Begonia fuchsioides. Next base: position 1,290,931 of record QAOC01008910.1, on the reverse strand, counting down.
ATATGATTCTTATTATTAAATTTACCCCCTTTAGAAAAAAAGGGTAATCTTTGCCACCAAAAATTAAGTGCTGTTTTTGATACACCTCTTGGCTCTTGATGAGGGGAAATGGTGACACGTGGCGGACATTTCAACGCGAGAATTTCTTTGCTATAAAATGGGGAGTTGGTCCCTGATCGTCAATTTGACTGGCGGGTTTTTCTTCTCCGGGAGACTTTGTAAGATCTTTAATGGCGTATGTTGAAAGAGGTATTTCTTTCTCCATTCCCCGGATAAGGATTCTGTTTGGCTTCGTTTTGATTAGTAATTGAAAACTGCGGATTGAATTTAGGGTTTTAACTCCAGGTTCTGCGTTGTTTTGCGAATTATCTGTGCCCTAATTGCACCTTGGTTCTAGAATCTGAAGACAATTGAAGACGTTTTGAATTGGAAATTTCGATTATGAAATTTTACTAGTCTATGCAAATCTTGTGGGAGTTGGTGGTGTACTGGCGATTAATATATCTTCGCCATTGTTATAGATCTTGGCTCTAGAATCAGAAGGCAAAATATTGTAAATGTCTATTGTGAATTGTTACTAAGCTGGTGTAGATCTTTGCAAATCTTGTGAGAGTTGGCGCTGTATTGGGGATATATCTTCTCCATTGTTGTATAATTGAGATACTAGGGCCTAGGGGCATAAGAGATAAGTTATATATTTGAATTGAATCAGATTAAGTTAGGAATATTGTTGACAAATCGGATCTTTGTTCAACTCTGACAAAATTAGATGATTTCTCTTCTGCAGAATAAAAATGCTTCATCGATTGAAATCCCTTTCTTATAATAAGTTCCAGCTGGTTCTCTCTCTGTTACCATTTTGGTTGGATAAATGTCTGTATTTATTTTTTAACACAGAAAAAATTAAATGCATCAAATATGTTGTTTTACTGAAACAGATTTGAAAGAATTCAGTTCTATTTTTTTAATAATGAAATTAGTGAAAAACATTCGTCCAAACATATCAACAGAAAGTTGAGTCTGTTTATAGCTTAGAGACCTGAATTTTGAGTTGTCATTTGTCTGTTGGATGATAGATAAATGCCAATTGGTGTTCTTTTTAACTAATGGAAAGCTGTCTGAAACCTTGATTTCACATGCATTGCAAGATAACAGGAGTTATCACTTTTTTGATCTTGTGAAGCATAATTGATCTTGATGTCGATGATCTTGTTAGGTGCAATAAAATCAAAGAGATCCTTATGGCGACTTAAAACTTTGACCGATTTCTTCTGGGCAATTGTTAGCGTGATCGGAGTGTTCTTTTCAACTATGTTCTCGGTGCGACTAGTTGCTTTAATAATTTCAAATCGTATATATGTTACTTAACACCATGTCACTAAATGCACTTGTCTTTTCACTATTTAGATGGAGAGATCAGATGCTTATAGAAAAGGCTCGGGCGCTGCAAAGAAATGGGACAGTGGTGGTCCAGGAGGTCCACGAGGAGGGCCATATGGTGGGCCACGTGGTCCTCCACGCGGGATGGATAATGTTCGAGGAATTGATCATAGTAAGTTGAATCTTCTGCATTTTGAGTAATTCTATGTATGCTTTCAAGACATGGTTGATATATCAAACAACGATCGACGCAGATAATATACTAAATTTGAATCGTTTGTTTAATCCATTGATCAAACAAATTATTGTTTGACTCTTGAAATTATATTTCAAGGCAGTAAAATAAGAGAACAAACATAACATTACTCATATTAAATCTGCTTTCTCAGGTTCCTTACCCGCGTGCGGTTCCTGCTGTGGCTAAGCGATGGGCATGGACTGCTTATCACATCTCGAGCACGTTTGGCTGGTGAGTTCTTTTTGATTGATGTCTAATGAGATCCATTAAAACTTAAAATGTGTATAGTTAGTTTCAGAAGTGTTTTGTTTGAAGCTACTTTAGCCTCAAACTATGAACTCTTTATCATACTGACGCAATAATATATAGGTTTTTCAGCTGTGATGCTCATGAAATCTTATTTTTTGTGCTAAGTTGCTGACAATCCTCATAGATCATACTCTATTTTTCGTTATTTTATTCAACTATTTAAATATAATGTATTAATTGATGTTTGGCATGCTAGTAAATATTTTAGAAAATGACATAATTGAACAAATCTCGGTTTTAGGATTGGTTTATTTCGATCATTTTCAATGTGTTATTCTATTATATAAAGCTTGACATACTCAATAGACTTGACGAGCCAGACGATTTATGACTCGATTCACTCGGCTCGGATATGATAGAGCTCCTAATCATCGTACTCTTCCATTCAAAAATATCATTTTTAATCAGATATTATTTCCATTTTAATCATTGAAAAGTGGGTATTAATCGTTTTATAATTTCTCAAAAAAGGGTAAAAATAAATAAAAAGATAGCACACATAAATGTGAAATTGTAGACTTCTATAGAGGTGGCAAAGATGATCAAAACACCCTTGAGAAAAAAAAACCATCACCAATACCTCATAAAAGAGAGAGAAAAAGGAAGAGAGAGAAGATAGAGAGAGAAAGGCATGTCTTTACAACGAGAAATGACCTAAAATTCAAGGACTGTGCTTAGGACATTGATAGCACTTAGTGAACAAACCAAAAGAGTGAATTTGGTGAATGAAGTTAAGCATGCTCGCCCATCCACCAAATCCAAATCCCACCACCAAAACCCACCCCACCACCAAAACGTTCAACGCGTATAACCCGACCCATCCACCCACAAACGACGGTGGCCTCTCCACGGCATTCTGTCGAACAAATAGCGATCGTTACAAGAAAAAAGCACCAAAATCTGAAGTTTGAGAAAAATGCTTAAATCCACCACATTTTCTATAGACATATTTGAGCTAAGTTCTTTGCGGCATTTTGTCAAACATTTACCTACAGCAGAAAAGAGCCACCAAACGAGAGATTCAAATAACGATTTTTGTTTTGTTTAAGATTCTTTTTGCGAAAAGGGTAAGTGTGATTCTAAGCAAATCAAGAGTCTAAGCTGTTTCCCGAGAAAAAAAACATAAGAGAGAGAGAGAGAGAGAGACCTCTCTTGCAGACGGAGAAGCAAAGGTGAGCATGTGAGCCATAGCAGGAATGATATAAACAGTGAAGCTGACAAGAAGAGATCCAACGGTCGAATTAATGGGTCCAAAAAAAGGGAAAATAATGGCCAAAAACCAGATCGGAATGACCACAGGAACCCTAGCAAGAGCTCTTTTGAACACACTCTTCGTCTCATGAACTCCAATGAACTTCTCCCACACAAAATACAACGGCGTGCATGCAAATCCAAACGTTATGAACTGAAAAACAAACAAAACCCAGAATTTACAATCATCATTCGACAAAAACAAAATCATCAAAATTAGGGTTTTGCAGAAACCTGATGGATGAGCATTAGAACGACGGCGGTGTCTCTGAAACCAGTTTTCGGAAGCAAAGAGAGAGCATTTGAATGGGTTAAAAGCAAATCTCCGAAGGCCCAGTAAACTGCAGAAGCTGACGGGAGAGTTAGAGTGAGAACGTAGAGAGTTGCTATCAAGTATATTAGCTTGAATTTCTGTGGCTTCCACATTGCATGCATTATTTCTCTGAAAAAACACAGCTTTTAGGTTAGAATTTTTCTCCACTTTCTCTCACCATCCAAACAAGAGAGAGAAAGAGCTTATTTCTTACACTGTAACAGCATGGCCGCCGAAGGTATAAAGAATATTTGTAGCTCCGGTGAAGTACAAAACCATTCTGGTCGGGCCTGAGTGCTTCACTCCGTCAATCTAAAACGATGGTCAAAATAAATTATTTTTCGTTGGCGGACTGGAACCGTTTAGCTTTCGAACGTAATCAGAAGAAGATGACGAGATCCAGTAATAAATTACATAGATTTAGAGAGATTTTTATATTGGACCTGTCCATGGAGAAAGGAAGCAATGGTGAGATACCAAGCCGTGTAAGAAGTCATCAAGAGCCCTAAAAATGACCAAATTCTGTAATTATGGAACGAAGGGACGAAGACAGTGGTGGCACAGCAAGCTCCAAATATATACGTCCAAGTTCTCTTGTCCAAATGGTCGTTTATATAATATATATTACTGCAAAAAAATAAACCTTTAATCAATCTATTTCTTTGGGTAAGCAAGAATTTTCACCTTGAATTTTACTATAATGGCAATAAATACTTTGAAATATCATTTTTTTTTAATTTTATGACGATTTAATTAGCTATTTTTGTTAATTTAATTAACTTAGCTATTTTTGTTAATTTAATTAATTATAGCGACTTATCGAGAAATAAAAAAAGATACAATAATAAATTTATATTTTTATTTAACTCAATTACACTCATAAAAAACAAAAAAAATTACAAATTGATAATTTTTCAACCTTTTTATCATCTTTCATTGATGAAATATAATAATTAAATGAAAAATATATTAAAATTAACAAAAAACATGATAACAAAGTGTGTATTTCAAATATGTAAAGTTTAAGGTGTTCGACTTTTAAAGTTGAAAGCATTTGTTATTTGTTGTAGCTATCAACATTATTCACCGTTTTTTTTTTCATTAACGTTCTTGAAAGATTGGATACAAGAATTGAATTACCTGGCGCATGCAATTAGCTGAATTACAGATCCAAAGAGCAGAAAAGTGCAGTTGAAAAACAAGCCTAAATTTCTCCAGTGTTTTCCGAGTAACCCATCAAGAACTTCAAACCACTGCAGAAAATCAAGAAAACTCCATGAAAACTGAAAGAAAAAGCTTCAAAAACAAGTGTTTTTTTTTTTCAAAAACAAATGTTGTTTTCTGACCTGAATAACATGGGTTCTAAAATCAGCCTTTTCTCTTTCTTTTCGAGTTCTGTACTCAACGTAGAGCACACTTATAAGATAAGCAGTCCAACTCCCCATCAGGCCATAAAAGAGCTGGAATAGAACTCCGGACAGCATTCCCAGTTGAGAAAATGAGTAGGGCAATGTCAGAAGAACTTGAGCAACCTTAAAAAACACAAAAAAAAAAAAAACAAAAAACTGTGTTATATTTGATCGTTTCTCAAGAACTTTTCAAGTAATCCGTGAAAAATATGAAAGAACTTGCCTGGTTCGAAGCGCAGCTGAACCAGGCATCGTACACAGAACCGCCATGCCAGAAGAGCTTGGATATTCTGGCTTGCGAAGAGCTTGAATCGGCCTCTACTTCTTCCATTTCAACGTAGCTTGCTGCAACCACGGTCTCTATTTTCTCAGACGCCATTTTTAGATTTCAGAGCGAGCAATTTGAAGGAAGGAGAGGGATAATTGGACGTGTATAAATAGACGAGAAAGGCGAAAGGAGTGTTCTTTCTCTCTCATCGCCATTATTTGAAGCTCGCTTATTTGCCATTCACTTACTTTTAATTTGTCCACGTCACGTCATTGTCGCGTTGAATCAAACAGTTCCAGGTAATAATTAATAATAATATAGGTTTAGCACTTTATTTAACATTATTAAAATACAATTAATACAATTGATATAATAAAAAAATATTTATAATTTATTTTGTGGTATACTCGAGTATGATTGGGCACGGGCTGTCCGGCTCAATTTTATTCTAAAATAGAACTTGAACTAAAATTCACGGTTCTAATTCTGTTTCGATTTTAACTCAATTTTATTTTATATTAAAAAATTAAAATATAATAATAAAATATATATTTTATTATATTTAAATCATATTTTAAATAATTATATAAATTTATTATTCATTTTAAAATTTATATCATATTAAGGTTGAGTTTGATTGGTGGGTGATGCGATATTGTCTGGTTATTTGTAAGAACCGTGGGCTTCATTCTTGTACCACGTCTACCGTGGACCACACGAGGAGTTGGGCCCACCATTCTCTCCATCGATTATCTCTCTAGAAAGAGCGAGAGAGAGACCCATTTACAGCGATTTGTAATGAACACATACGTGGAAAGGGTGGAACATAGAGAGAGAAGACGATAGAGAGAGAACCAAAAAAAGAGAAATGACAGGAGTTAAACTCCAATTTGGTCCATCTTTGAACAGCTCCGAGAACGTTATCAATGAAAAATGACACCATTATGAGAGAGAGAGAGGAGAGAGAGAGAGAGAGAAGAGAGAGAGGAGAGGGAGATGCAATCAAATGATAGTAGGTCAAGTGGGGTGGATGGTCAACATGATTAGAACCACACGTGTGACAACTGGGTGTACGATCCGAGAATAGCTTAGAAATTATGAGCTCAAGTGGGGCGGGGGGCTTGTTATAAAGGCATCACACTAACTTCTTCAATCCATGAACTATTTACTAGAAATTCAACTTGGGTTCGAGTTCTAACTTCTCGAAATCTTACCAAGTTCTACGTGCGGCCATGGTGTACTTTGATCTCGATCTGAATCTTGATCAGATGCGGGGCAACAATTAGCCCGCTCGCAGTTTGTAGAGTCAAAATTATGAAAATAAACAATCTTTGATGCGAAACTAGTTAAAATCGATCATAATCGAACCAAATTCAATGCAAAGGAAAAGATCAAACTGGTAGATGTGGTTTGTTCGAAATTTTAAATTTTATGAATTTACGAAGGATTTTATATTGAATTTTATATTTAAAATAATATTAAATCTATCTTATTATCATACTCTCTAATTATATCTTCTCGCATGTTGAGATTTGATTGATCAAGTCAAAATTCAATTTATATATATTATAATTAAAAAACTATTTATAATATTTATATATAAATTATAACTCGACACGTTAAAAAATATAAATATAATATTATATTTCTTTTTAGTATCAATAACTAGTTATTTTTTAATAACGATATTATCCTGCTCGTATTGGATATGGGGTGTTTTTATTTTACAAAAGGTCTCAACTTGATGGCTCAAATTGGTGTTAATTATTAATATTTCTTCGTTAAATGCAATAACTTCCAAGAGGGTATTGGGGCTCAAAGGCCAGATGATAAGAAAACCTGCAACATTTCCATGGCGGAATCAGCATTTTTATGACCCAGAATCGCCAAACAAGAATGGAACCTGAGGGTAAACTCGTTTAGGGTTACAAGGAAAAGAATCCAAAAGATAAATTAAATAATAATTAAAAAACTTTGGATCTCCCCGCACGTATTCTTCTTCCATCTTTGGCTTCATGCATAGGGTTTCACCTTTTATCTCCTTATTCCTCCTCTATGGTGAACTGAGATAAGAATTTCAGCGAAAAAAACCAGATGAGAGAGAGAGAGTTCATCCTAGGGGTGGGCATCGGATCGGATTGTTGTTGATCCAATTCGATCTGACAAACGTCAGATTGTAGATTGTAATCCGATTGGATTGACGCAAATCTGTAATCTGATCCGATCCGATCCGATGCCCAACTCAACGTTATCGGATCGGATCTGCCCGATTCATTTTCCAGAGAAGTTATGAGGTCGACACATGTAAGTTGAGGTCGACACAAATGTGTTTTCATAAGCTTCTGTTTTGAACAGGAGTCGATACAAGATATATAGGTGAGTCGACACAAGACACTATGAGTCGACACAAAACACTAAGAGTCGACACAAATTATGAAAGATTAAACTTTTGTTTTTAAATGTTGATCCGACGTTCGGATCGGATCATCGTCAATCCGACTATGATCCGATCCGATTAACGATCCGAACGTCGGGTCTTAAATTGATTTTTCCCACCGACTATCTTTACCCGATCCGATCCAATCCGATTGGATCATCGGATTGGGACGGATCCGCCCCGCCTTAGTTCATCCATGGCTTCCCTCCTCCATTTTCTTTTCCCGGTTCTTATTCTTATCATTTTAATATCAAAAGGTAAGTATTTTTCCTTAATTTTTGGGCCAATTTATCACGTAGTAAATTAAGAAAAGATTGTGTTTTGACGAAAATGATAAACATTGGATTAGATTAGATTTAATGTGACACGAATTTTAATTGAATTATGTCAGCATGGCTCACGTTGAGATTTCAATAAGTATTAAAGTTTTATCGTATATAAAATACGTTTGATGCACAAAACCCAGTATACCAATTTTGATTAATTATTTCTTTCAATTGCGTAATTTTTTTCTTTTTTGAATTTTCACGTAAATTATTGATGTCTATTATCTTTCAGTTGTCTATTTTTCGATCTCATTTCAAAAGTATTAGGGTTTTATCGTATATAATGTATGTTTGATGCACAGAACTCATTATACTCATTTTGATTAGTTATTTTTTAATTTTTTATAATTTTTTTTTCTCTTTTGAATTTCCTCGTAAATTATTATTGTTTATTATTTCTTTTTATAATTTTGGATCTGCATTTTTTATTTTAATAGTTACTTACATGAACATCTCATTAAATATTCTCCATCTTTATAGGGCCAACGCTCTCCGACTGTGCAAGAGTGTTCACCATAATCAACAACTGCAAAGAAACGATATGGCCGGCGATAACTCCGGGAGAAAACTTCAGCGGCGGAGGCTTTCAACTAAAACCCCGCCAATCCATCGTCTTGACTGCCCCGGTCGGCTGGTCCGGCCGGATATGGGGCCGGACCGGCTGCAACTTCTACAAAACCGGCAACGGAACTTGCAAAACCGGCGCCTGTGGCACTTCCCTCTAGTGCCAAGCCTCCGGCGAAACTCCGGCGAGTTCACTCTCGCCGCTTTGGATTTCTACGACGTTAGCCTCGCCGCTTTAATAATAATACTAATAAAGGCCCATCAAAGCCCATTAAGGCCCATCAAGGCCCAGTCAAGTCAAAGCGAACGCAAGATTGAAAATCTAGGTTCCCGCTCTTCTCTGTCTCGCTTTCTGTCCTCTTCGTAGAAATGCCATTGATGCTCTCCAATGGAGAGTGAAGCTAATCTTCAGGTTCCTTCTGCAATTCCAAAAAACTTCAACTGCTCGGTCGACCCCAATACTTCATCTTCCTTCTCTTCCTCCCCGCCGGAGTTCCTCCGCCAGGTTCAAGCTGCCTTCAAACGCCATCGGCCTCTTCGTAAGTGCTTTGTTGAAGTTAAATTTCACCGGTGAAGTAGAATATACAATAAGATTGTTATTTGGCTTGGATTTGGTTTGCAGCTTAGACTCTCTTCCGATATTATGTCTGAAATAACGTTAGGTTTTCTCTATCATCACAAAGATCTGATTAGCGTAATTTAATCCGCATCCTTCTCTGTTGTACGATGTTTAGATGGTGCATCCCAGTTTCAATATTAATGGGAAATACTTGATTGTTATGATCGTTAATACGAACAATATGCAGGTACAATGGCGCCTATTAGTGTACGACCAAGGCGCTTGTTGGTCCCCCAGAATGAGATACCTAAGAGTTCTGCTTCCAACCATGGGATCGATGTGGGTATGAAGAAGCCCCAGCCAAATATTTCAATAAATCATGGCCATCCAGTTGAGAATTTGACTATTCAAACCAAGACCACAATGCCCATTGTTGGGGAAACTAAAGAAGATGAATCAATTACACCACCATCTAACGTTGACACCCTTACTGAAGGCTTTGATGGAAGGCTCAATTCGTATGTTGCACAGGGAGATGAGCCAGAACAAGCTTCTAATTGTCTAGATAAGACCTCAATTTCTTCATTACAAGTAGGATCTCAGCAGGTTAAAGGACAGAAAATGCTTCACTTTTCATCTGGACATAATAATACTTCTCATGGTATTTTTTTAGTCTATGATTTCTTAAACCCTGGCTTAGATACAATAATTATTCAGTCTAAAGCTTTTCTAGGACCTGTATATGTCACAAGGGAAAGAACAATCTCTGCATTACTTGCTAATACAGTTGAATTCCTGATATATTCATCATGTTTTTCAGTGCATTTTGCCTTATCTTTCTACCTGCAGTGGGAGGGCGGTTATAGAATGGCCAGTAATTTTATGAACTTATCGTTTCATGTGGGTTAATTAACAGAAATGGAGTGGATCACCAGCGGCAACCAAGGCGAGGCTTCTATTATAATTAATGAAGTCGAATCCAATGACCAAAAGTTTCAGAATGCAGGATCTGATGCAAATTTGAGATTCAAAGGAGTTTCTTCCATGTCACGTAGAATTCCAATTGCAGAAGATGCTTTGCGAAATTTTCAAAACTTTTTGAATCAGCCTCTTACACAATCATCAGCAGGAGGGACATCTAGTGTTACTACAACATCTGTGCATTCTGCTTCTGCACCTATGCGAAATTCAACGACCTATCGTCCTCCTTCATGTCGAGATGGTAGTTCTCTTGCCACCTTTGAAACTTTGGAAAGCTTGAACGTGAATTCTCATTGTGCGACTAATGCCCATAATAAAGAAGTAGGTGGAGCCGTAACCAGTAAGACTCATACTACAGCCCAAGTTCATGGTTCTGGTAGTAGTATGACAAAAAAGGTGATGCAATGTGTTGATGGCAATGATAAAAGAACAACTCTACCCCAGAAAAGTAGTTTTACAAAATGTTCTGCTCTACTTAATAATAAGTTGACAGAATCGGAAGCATTGGTTGATGGAGGAGCTAGCATGAGATCACAGTCAATTTCATGCAACAACTTACCCACAGATGTGAAGTTAGATTCTTCTATATCAGTAAAGCAAGAAAAAGTTGATGATACTAAAACAGCCCCTCGTAAAAGAAATTATGATCCCAACGTATTCTTTAAAGTTAATGGAAAGCTTTATCAAAGGCTTGGCAAGATAGGAAGCGGTGGAAGTAGTGAGGTCCACAAAGTGATTTCATCAGACTGCACTATCTATGCATTAAAAAAGATTCGGCTCAAAGGTCGAGATTATGCTACCGCATATGGATTTTGTCAGGAGATTGTGTACTTAAACAAGTTGAAAGGGAAGAACAATATCATACACTTAATCGATTACGAGGTACTTGTCTTTTTTCTCATATTTCTTGTGAAATGTAGGCTTTGGATATATCACATGGTTGTTCTCATCTTCTTCATTTAGATTAGGCCCTCTTGAAGCAATATATCATTGGGAAGGATTTAGCTAAGAGCATAATTAAATTGCTAGTTTAGCTGTATTAAATGAGAGCCAATGAAAATTAGGTAATGATACAGGGTATAGTGATGATTTGTTCATCTAATTAAGGAAGTTAAACAATCAATCTAGTCAAGAGGCCGAAATTGGCTAATGACCTCATTCAAGTATGCAACCATAGAAGAGAATTGATGGTGATTCTGTCTTTTGTTTCAAGAGATAAAAGTTGTTGGTCAAGTGACATCAAATGTCTCATGGCGAAGGCCAGGTGGGTCAAGTCACAATTAAATACTATGAGCGTTTGAGTCTTTAATGCACTATAAGGCTAGGGTATGTGTCTTTACCATCACTAATTTATTTTGATAGGATAAGTAACGTTTAAGTTCCTACAAGTAGTATCAGAGCCAAGATCACGAGTTCGGTTCCCATCGAAGACAATTGTTAGAGAGAGATTGTTAGTCAGGTTGTAACTATTATCTCATGATGTAAGTCATGTAGATCAAGTTACAATCGAATGTCATGAGTACTTGTGAACTATTACCAATTGATTTTGATAGGATTTATAGCATAAGGCCTTACAGTGTTCCCATAATGTGCTATGCTGATTTCCACGTCTTTAACTTGTGAGTCCTTTCCTATGATTTCATGCCTTGTGATGTTATTCTACATAAAGATTTTGTTCTTGTGCAACATAACGCCAAGGGTTTTTATTCTTGTATATGAAGTCCTTTTGTTTCCCTCAAAATACATTTTACATTTAAACTGGAGATAAGTAATATCCAAAGTTATTCATAGGTGACAGATAGGACTTTACTGGAGGATGTCATGAATGGCTCCACTAGTAATAAAGATGCCAAGGTCAAGGACGATGGATATATTTACATGGTGCTTGAATATGGTGAAATTGATTTGGCACACATGCTGTCCCAGAAATGGAAGGAAATAGATAAATCCTCATCCAATCATACAATTGAGGAGAACTGGCTTCGATTCTATTGGCAGGTTTTATACTCTAAATACAAGTATCTAATATTTTTAGCATTTAAAACAGTTTAAACTTCTTTAAATAAACGTGTTATTTTCTTTGTTAAGAAATAAGTCGAATAAGTAAAAGGTAATCTTATGTTTATCCTATAATTTTATACTTCAATCTTACCTACTGACATGGTTACATGTTATTCAAGACATTAACTGCATCATGAGATAAAATTAAAGTGTAAAATCGCAAGATAAATTTTGCATTACTCCTAAGTAAATGATTCTTTCAATTATCCAACCAAAAAAAAAATATTGTTCCTAAGGAATAATCATGTTTAGCCAGTACTATGACTTTCATTTGATGTTATTCAATCGTTCACTCAGGAAAAGGAAAACATCAACAATTCAACGAGCATAATATACTTATAGCCTAATGGAGCCTATCAGATTGTTGGAAAAGAAATTGTTTGCCTAATTTGCTTTTAAAATAATTTCAGCAAATTCTACAAGCTGTAAACACTATACATGAAGAAAGAATTGTTCACTCTGACCTGAAGCCAGCTAATTTTCTTCTAGTAAAAGGCTCCTTAAAGCTTATTGATTTTGGCATTGCAAAAGCCATTATGAGTGACACAACAAACATCCAAAGGGATGCACAGGTACTTCCCATTTTTTTCTTACTTTTGGCCTCTTGGACTGTAGTCATTTTTTTAAGTGCTCTATAATTCTATACTCTACCCTATTTTTCTGGTGTATCATTTACGTATCACTCATTAATTAATTTCAGAATGTATATAAATTATAAATAGTTGAATAAGAATTTATGTGCTCTTCAATATTGACATCCCTTTATTTATAGAAAATAACTTAGTTCTGATAACTCAACTATCCCTAAAATCATACTTAATATTGATTCAAACAACCTTAATAAAATGTGAATCTCACATAACAGAGACAGAGTTATGGTATAAAATAAAAGAATAACCTTGCTCATGATTAAATCTACTTGTTTCCACATTCTTCCGAGTAGTTGTTATTTGTAAACTATTTTTTGTTATTTTTTTTGTGGTGTAGGTGGGGACATTGAGTTACATGTCCCCCGAGGCATTCATGTGCAACGAGAGAGATGCAAATGGAAACACGATCAAGTGTGGTCGGCCGTCCGATATATGGTCTCTTGGCTGCATTCTTTATCAGATGGTTTACGGAAGAACACCATTTGCGGAGTACAAAACATTTTGGGCAAAGTTCAAAGTCATAACTGATCCGACATACGAAATTAAATACGAAGCTCTTTCTAATCCTTGGCTTCTCGATCTCATGAAAAAGTGTCTTGCATGGCATCGCCATGAAAGGTGGAGAATTCCTCAGCTTCTTCAACACCCTTTTCTCGTGCCGCCCGTTCTACCTCAGATACCCCTGTCTCATGATCATATCTCGGCTTTGTTTCGATATATTGCCAAAACATGTAAAAACGAGGATGAGGCATTAAGTCTTTGTTTTCGGCTCCAAAACCTCAGGTAGCTTATCAATTTGATCTTGATCTTCCAAATGTCGAATTCGATTCTATATGCATTTATGAAGACAGTGATTCTTGTCTTTTCTTGATGGCATTGTTCATTAGTTTAAGCTGATTCTAAACATGTAGAAACTTTGCCTTCAGTGTGTATTGTCTAACTTATGCACGTGAAAATTCTCTCCCATTTCTATTTTTCCTTTTCTTTTTAAAGTTATTATAATTCTATTTTATTTTTACAAAGCCCTCTGCTTCATTTTTATCATTACATTTTATTGGTATAATAACTTTATTTTAATTTTATTATACTTTAGTGTAAAAAATACATAAATATTTATAATTTAATATATTATTATATCACTCATTGTTTAACATGATTAATGGAATAACTTTAATTTAATTTTTTTTTATTTTAATTGGTGTAATAATACAATACATAAATATTTATAATTTAAGATGTTGATTGCACTCTAATTATATCAATTATTATTTAATATGTTAACATGAATATCAATAAAAGAAAATATTTATATATGAATTTTCTTATTTCTTAACATCAGAAAATAATACTCTTCAGAAAAATATTGCATAATTGTTTTAGCACCACCGATTAATTCTACAAATTAAATTAAGCACGCAACAATGGTACAAGATCAAGTAAATATGACAAAATTTGAACTGTGCCTACTAATTGCGATGTGAGAGTTTATACGAAGATTCGACCCGAGCTTCCTCCAACTTGATTATTAATTCTTTCATAAAACTCGTCTCCGTCCCATGCGTAACACGCAGAATGTCGGTGCCAATGGTGAGATCTCTCACAGCATACTCCGTCTCTCCCAAGAGCCTGTAATTAACAGTTTTCAAAACAAAAACAAAGAGCACTGTCTCAGATAATGTTTCAGGACAAAAATCTAAGCTAGTTTTGGATTTTTAATGCCCTTAACTATCAAAACCATAATACTGCATTTACTCCTAGTTTTACCTTCTAATTCTCTTCTCCAAAGTTACACTCAAGAATTCGTGCAATTAAAATGACAAATTAAGAATCATAAAAATAAGTAATCAATCACACATTGGCGGGTCGATGATCAAATAACTGAAAAGTACCGAGAAAAAGTAACCATAGACCATATAGCATGTCAAATGAGGTAATGATTGCATAGAGTGCCTAAGAAGAGATTCAAACCATTCTAGTTTCCCACAAGCATAATATTGCAGTCCAAGCAGAGGGTGAAATCCAGGATACATCCCTGCATAAAACAGTTGCTCCTCAGACGTTGGGAAGAAGAAGCAAAATGGACAATAAGGAAGAAGTAAAGATATTACAACTGCAATGGATATTCATAAAGAATATTCCATAATATTAACAGACATAAATTGTGATTAGAGGTAGCTAGTTTGTTATGTAATTGCCCAATAGTAATATGTCACTTGTTCATCTTAGGCTCTCTCTCTATATATATATATATGTAATGTTGATGTAATAATTAAAACAATAGCCAAATGTCCTGATTTAATCTATTGATGTTTTTAAGGAGATTACGAAGAGTGAGAATGCTTATACTATATGGTACTCTGGAATGAAGATTCAAATGACATACTATGGTAGGCAGGAATGGTCAATCTGCAATATTTGAGAGCTTCTCTCCAATTTTCAAGCTCCATAAACATCTGCAAGATAACAGATAATAAGTGGGCGTTTCTTGATTAACACAAAAGATGTCCCAAAAAGATTATAACGCATTTGGGTCTAGAGAAAACAAATTTGAGACTAGAAAAAGAAACACAATGCTGGAGAGCCACAAATAGAATCTGAAAGCATGTTCTTGTAGTGGGCAGAAAAAACTCTCAAAAACAATTTTTTTATAAGAAAAATAGAATTAAAAGTAAAAATTTCGACAAAAATGGGGAAGAAATTTACAATTTTTTTTAATTTAATGAAGCCAAACCATCTAAAAGATATATATCATGTTTTTTTTTTTAATGTTTCTTCTCGTTAGACCTCTCTTTTTAATTTTTTAATAAATATATAATAGAAAGAGGAAATAAAAACTCTATTACCTTTAAAAGCTTTTCTCTAGTTTGCAATAAATGGATTGAAAATGGATGACACAATTTCCTTTGAAGTTCTTCAATTTTCTCGTAAACAGAAACAACATCCTCGTTATCTAAACCAGTTAAAGATAAACCATCCAGAACAACTACAATATACGAAGAAAAATACAAAAACTTTATAATAGAAAATATATTAGTGCAGTAGAAATACTGGAGGATACATTGAGCTGTCATGACCCCGGAAGCCTTGTCAGTCAATGATTTTATCTGCCCAGCACTGTCTTTAATCTCTTCCTTTTGTCTAAAAAGCCCACATTGCTGACATATAAATCCCTTGTCATCTGCAATGTCCACAAAAGAGATAATAAACACTTTCTCTCTCCTCTCACTTTCCCTCTCTCTCATTCTCCTTATTTTCACATACCGTGATCTCGGAGCAAGTAACCATCACATGTCTCTTTGTTGCAGCTGTAACCTTCAAGAATTGCACTTTCTTGGATGTCATCAGGTTGACCCTTAAATTTAAAAAGTGGGTCACCTTTCAAGTAATGCCATTGAAAAAAAAAGCTCTAAAATAAAAACCACGAACCAGCCAATCCTAAAATTTAATACCACTTTAACACATCGGATACAAGTGCAGTTGAAAAAGTATTGTTCTTTCAGAGCCTTGAGCCGAGCCGTGGTCGTTCTCGCAGTTTCGATGTAACTTATCAACACCTATCACAATGTTAACAAACAGTTATTTTCACTTTACAATCAAAAATAAATTTATACTCACCAAACAATTATCCAACTCCAACATTTTAATATAGAAAAATTTTCATTTTGCTATCAAGTAGACAGATTTAATAAAAGTTTATAGAAGACAAGTGAATAAAACCTCTTCCCCCTTCGATATTTTTGCCACAGCTCTCACAACAGCAGTCGTTCCCTCGAATACCAAAACAGAATTCGGCAAGCAGCTACAAGATGAGATCATAACGAAGAAGAATGATATAATTACAGGTGAATCTACAAGATGAGATAATAACTAAACCAATTACCTGTGGTTTATGATGGAGATCACTGGATATAGTCCAGTCCCTAAGGGTCTGAGTTCGCTATCGCAAATTGTATGTGCGTTACACGCTAACTGCATGTAGAATTAAAACATAAGAAATAGATTTCACGTAACATTTTTAAGGCTGAATTTCAAATGACATCATCAAGTCATTTGAAATTCAGTCTTAAAAACATGATGTTAGAACTATGCTGTTTATTAAAAAGTGAGTAATGGTATGTTTATTTATTAATTTTACATTAAATCTCACTCCATTCTTTACATTTTACATGACATTTGGTCGTCATTCATTAATTAAGAAAATTTATTAATAATTAACCACGATTTTTATTACACTAATTAATGTGTGGCATAACAAAGGAGATTAAAGTGAAAAAGTAGATAATAAGTCAAAAGATTTCCCCTTTCACCAAGGATTCCTATTAAGCCTTCATCACTTTTAATTCTGGTCTGAGAACTTAAATAGGGTGACCAAGGGCACTTTCATAATTGAAAAAACTTCCCAGAAAATGGTGGACGTTACAATATATCAGTCAACATATATAAATGAGAAGGAGAGAACCTTTGAAAAATTTTCTGCAATTTCTTTAATGTTCAGATCAGGCCATTGGAGTATCAAACTCACAAGATTACCCATCTGAGCATACATCACCATTTGCTTTTCATCAATGTTTGCCATATCTATGAGAAAGATTGTTAAACACAACAATTAACCAGAGAACAAGCTACAAGAACCATATTTATTAAACATAATATGAAAAGATAGAAGAGCTTGATCAAATGAAAGAAGAAAGATGAAGAAGGATACGTGACACCAGCGCCTCTACCAGACTGTAGTTATCTGTAGCAGTTGTAGGGAGGATCTTATAGAAAATAAAAAAATATAAAAATCTTTGCAGGGATAAAATTCAAAAGGGTGAAGTACCTTCAAAATTCAAGAGCAACAAACCAATCCAATTATGAAAATTGGTATTGATAGCATGAAGTGTACTTTACCTTCTCACTTTGACATTTCTTCCGAATGATGAGCTTGAGCATTAGTCGTAACGATGAAGTAACAGCTTTCCGTTTGTCTTTGTCAAGCCTTGCAAGAGCAGCACATTCAAGATGATGTAACTTCCATTCCAACTTCTGCATATTTTTAAAGTACACAGACCAGAGTATCAACTATGTTAACTTCCATAGTTGAGATGGAAAGGAATGGAAATCAAAGTTCCCTTTGTTCTTTCATCCCACCAAATGGGAAATAGTACTTTTTTCTTCACTCAGTTTTGTCATCTTCCCTTTGTATATGCCACTTAACTCATAAATTTTAAATGCAATGGACAACTCAACATGAACCAAGAGAAAAATAGTCTGACACCAGAATCTCCCTCTCTTTAATTCTTGGAATTAAATTTGAAACCAAAACACATATCGTTAGTTCATCTGTTCTATTTTGAATCAAAATCTTTGTGGTTGCAAAAGAAACAAATACATGAAAAAATTAGATGTAAATGAGATTTTGGTCCTTGTTTAACAATTGTTAGCGCTGATGAAGATGCTAACTATCTCTTTTGTTGTCCTGTTCATAGATTTTCCACCAATTTTGGAGGCACATAACACATGCAGTACCTCATCCAAGAAACTAACATATGGACCATCAATCTCTGTCCAAGTTTGACTTTCTCGATTCGATTAATCAAGATATGGTTTTACCTTCCTCTGTCGATTGCTCGATGATGGTAGCAAGGAGTTTCAATTAGCAGAAGCTAACTATCTCAATTCAATGATGGTTTTTCTTTAATATGTTCAAAGAAAAATTCTGGTCATCAGTTGACTATTGCCTTCAATGTTATGAATAGATTGCATTCTACCATTTTAATAATTTTTATTAGCATCATACCAGTAAATTTAGAAATTTAATAACAATAGTAACACATGATCAAAACATAGAAATACAATGTTTGATCATACCTGACATCCACTGCTACAATACCATACAACATGGCAACCAGAGCACCTTTTAAGGTTCGTAGAATTGAAACATCTATCGCATCTCGAATCCTTCCCCAAATTGTTTGGGACAGAAGCATATGGTTCCTGACTTATTATCACTTCTCCTGCAAATTTAGCAAAAACTAGCTTATTCAGCTAAACAATATTAGTCCATTGAAAAGTGATTCGGTCAGAATTTTTAAGATTTTTCATTTTAAGCATGATCGTGAGATTGAAATAAACAACTGAAGATCATATTCTAAAGGTATTTCAAAACTACCGCATGAAAAAAAAATACTGAAGAACACAGTGACTTGGATACACAGCAATATAACTTGACAGAATTTTAGGTTTTGTTCTTCCTGCAGAACCTCAGATCATATTTAGTTTCCAAAGACACGAGGCACCCAATTCTCCGAGTCCCCCTTTCAAACTTCCAGGTACATTAAAAAAAATCGAATCATTGTAAGCAAAAATTAAAAAAAAAATAAAGTCTCAGAGAGAAAGAGAGAGACCTGGATAGAAATCCCTGGTGGTAAACAGACACCGACCCTTCTCCGGTAGGGTAGAAACCCTTAGACCGGATTTCCCTAAAACCCTCTGTAAATCCTCCATTGACGCCCCGGAGCAAAACCCGGGTTTCAACTAGAACCCTACCGAATGAACTTGTGACTTGTGAACTATTTGGAGCAATCTCTGCCATGGATTGGACGAGTTCGGTGGGCCCCACGCTTCCCTGGGGCTTCCTCATCTTGACCGTCCAATCATTCCTGATCTCTGAAAGGAGAACCTCGAGAAAACCCCAGATCTTGAAGAAACGTTTTTAGATGGTTCCTGATTCAACGGTTGGAATAAAGACAGACCGGGGTAAGAGGAGTGGGGATAGGATAAGGATCTAGGGGTGACGTTTAAGCTTTCTATACTAGACTTTGATTGAAGTCTCTAAAGGGTGGAGTATTACGACTCCCAAACCTATTACCCCTAATCTACTTTATTTAGTTAAAGTATTTTTTAATATATTTTTATATTTATTCAATTAATTTTTTTTAATTATTTATAATATTTATTACATAAATTAAAATTTAAATATAAATTAAGAGACTGTGCTACAAAAATAATTATTTAATTTTATAAAAACGATTCTAAGTATTTTATTTTTTTTAAAAAGTCTATAAAATAAATAAATTTGTTGGAAAATGGATGGGAGTGGAGAAGGGAAGGCCTACATGAAAGGGAAGATCACATGGATAGTCTTGGTTTGGTCTCGAATCCTTTCAACTAATTCAATACATCCACTTAGTCCCCTCTTATCTTTTCTATTATTTATTTATTTATTTATTTTATCTCATAATGTTCGTTACGAGGTGGGCGAACACGTTTAATAAGCAACCCATAATGATTTATTCATCAAATTAATTAATTTAATACATCTAATTATAAGAATTTTGACACCAAATTTATGTGACATTGTAGGATCATGATAAATTTCAATTTTTATTTGATTATTTTGAAATACATGATGTGAGTGTAAATATCAATTAATATTTAATTTTAAATAATATTGTTTATGGAAAAATTATTAGATAATATTTGGTTTAGTAAAAACCAAAAAATATCGCGAGTTTTTGATAAATATGTCGATTCATGCCAAAGTTTAAAAAAAATAAAATTTAGTCTCCGCGAACGTTCGAATGGTAGTCACTGCGTCCGATGGAGAGTCAGACAAGACGCAATGACTCTAACTCGGATGCATTGACTCTAACATGAATGCAACTTGTGTCCGTGCCAACACAACTTGCGTTCGGATCATATATTTTTTTAATTTTTTATTTTTAATTAATTTATTTAAATAAATTTTATTAAAATGACTTAAAATTTATTTTATCATATTTATTTAAATAAATAATAAAAAATATAATATTAAAATTATTGATGTGAGTGTAGATTTACAAAAAGGGGTAAGGTGGACGATCCTAGGTGATCACTTGCGTCACGATAAAATAGAGGGATTCTATGTTGTGGGCCTGAAGGGTATTTGCGTCATAACAAAATAGTTGTTCTGTAATAAAATTGTTTCCTGCTTTTGGTTCGCTAATCGATTGCGTTTCCCTAAGCGCTGTCTCTCTCTATCGCTTTCCTCTCTCTCTCTCTCTTTCATCTGCGCTTCGGGGCCGAGTGCTGTGAATGTTTTGTGGGATTCCCATTTCTCAAACACAGAACGGGGGAAAAAGCTTGAGAAATTCAGAGAGGGGTCAGACTTGGTTGGGTTTTGAAAGCTATAGCAACTGTCGCCGGAAATGCTTTCGCCGTTTCTCCGGCCGGCGAGTGTTTTTTTGGGTCGCGGGAGTTTTCAGTGGGTGACAAGAGATGTAACGAAGAGGTTCTTTCTAGGTGACAAAATGCAGAGGAGCTGAAGTGAAAAAAAGGATAAAGCTTAGAAAATGCACGAAGCGATGCTTTACGAGGAGGCAAGCGCCATTGGATCTTGCGCTAACAAGAAGAAGAAATCCGAGAAGGAGAAGTCGGAGAAAGAGATTCAGAAAACTCACCAGCAAATCCAGCTTGTTGTTGGTCCACCGTTAGCATTTGCCGGACGTAGCAGAGCGCAAACAGGTATGCGAAGAGTAACACCCACCACCATAACTATAACTCCGGCAACCACCACCGTCGTACCCACCGTTTCCGCCTCTAGCGCCGCCGTAGAGTGGCCATTGCCTAACGGGGATTTGTACACAGGTAGCTTTCTGGGCAGCGTTCCCCACGGATCGGGGAAGTATTTGTGGAGTGATGGGTGTATGTACGAAGGTGAGTGGAAGAGAGGAAAAGCATCGGGGAAAGGGAAATTCTCTTGGCCTTCTGGTGCTACCTACCATGGCGATTTCAAATCGGGTCGAATGGAAGGATCCGGTACATTCATCGGACCCGACGGCGACACCTACCGTGGATCTTGGATTGCAGATCGTAAACATGGGTGTGGTAAAAAAAGCTACGCTAATGGAGATTTCTACGACGGAGCTTGGAAGCGAAATGTTCAGGACGGACATGGCCGGTATGTCTGGAAAAACGGGAACGAGTATGTCGGAGACTGGAAAAACGGTATGATCTCCGGCCTTGGAGTTTTGATCTGGGCCGATGGGAATCGCTGCGAGGGGCCATGGGAAAACGGAGTTTCGAGAGGTAGCTCCCATGGCGGTAATTTGAACAAGGACATAAAAATCCAGCTATGTAATGATATTGTTCATCAGAAGAATGAGAATGAACTTTGCTTAAAGAGCATTCAAGCTTTTTCTACTGAGAATTTGACTGTAACCCTAAAAAAAAGGTCCTCCATTGACTACGGCAGAGGAAGCTGTACAGAGAAACCTTTCCCAAGGATTTGCATTTGGGAATCTGATGGCGAAGCTGGGGACATTACCTGCGATATACTCGATAATGTCGAGGCTTCAATGCTGTACCGCGATAGTATTGGTCTTGAAAAAGATCGATTCAGACCATTCATACGGAATCCATGTTGTTTAACTGGTGAAGCAAAGAAACCGGGGAAGACAATATCGAAAGGGCACAAGAATTATGATTTGATGTTAAATCTCCAGTTGGGTATCAGGTATAATTCTCTAAGTTTGCCTGTTTTTGTTTTGATAAATTGTATGCTTCTTTGCATCATGTTCATGCGTCATTTTTTCTTAATTTCGATATGAAATTGGTATTCGGTCTTCAGACATTCAGTGGGAAAACATGCTTCAATATCACGGGACCTAAAACCGAGCGATTTTGATCCAAAAGAAAAGTTCTGGACGAGGTTTCCTACAGAAGGATCAAAGATGACTCCTCCTCATCTTTCTGTCGAGTTTCGATGGAAGGATTACTGTCCCATGGTGTTTAGGTACTTTCAATTTCACTTTCCTCAAAAAATCTCGTCTGGGTAGTAGAATTCGATCAAGAAATTCGATAATTTTGATCTTAATTTGGTCTGCAGACGTTTAAGAGATCTGTTCGAAGTGGATCCAGCAGATTACATGCTTGCGATCTGTGGAAGTGATGCTCTGAGAGAGCTTTCATCACCAGGGAAGAGTGGAAGCTTCTTTTACTTGACTCAGGACGATCGATTTATGATCAAAACAGTGAAGAAATCAGAAGTTAAGGTTGTCTATTTTTTTTTTTTGCTAACCTTTGTTCAAACCAAAATTTGAGCTAAATTTAGAGATTAATAGTTTTTTAATTGCCTCTCAGGTTCTTATTAGAATGCTACTTAGTTATTATCTACATGTTCGTCGACACGAGAATTCGCTAGTGACGAAATTCTTTGGGGTGCATTGTGTCAAACCAATTGGGGGACAAAAGGTAAATTATAGCAAAATGGAAGATCTTTAATTTCTGAATCTCTTTCTTGATTTGGTTAAATTCTTTTGAATTCTGGATTTTGGTTAATGTTGATTATCATTTTGCTAATAGACACGATTCATTGTGATGGGGAATTTATTCTGCTCTGAATATCGAATCCATAGACGGTTTGATTTGAAAGGATCTTCCCATGGTCGTACCACCGATAAACTCAAGGGAGAGATTGACGAAACTACTACATTGAAGGATCTCGATCTTAATTTTGTCTTTCGGGTGCAGCCAAATTGGTTCCAAGATCTTATGAAGTGAGATTTATTATTATTTTTCGCTCAATTCAAGTACTTGACTAAATCCAATTTCTTCAAAGATTAGTATTAAGAAAATTGTCATTTTGTTCAGACAAATTGATAGAGATTGCGAGTTCTTGGAATCAGAGAGAATCATGGATTACAGTCTTTTGATCGGCCTTCATTTTCGTGATGATAGTAAATATGAAAAGATGGGCTTGTCTCCTTATCTTCTTCGATCGGGTATGAACATTATAAATCATCTTCTCTTCATAATTCCCTGTTTTACTTGTGCTAATTACTGAAAATAAAATTGTTCTGATCTTTCAGGCGATAAAGATTCCTATCAAAATGAAAAATTTATGCGGGGCTGTCGCTTTCTTGAAGCTGAACTCCAAGACATGGATCGTGTCTTATCCGGCCGGTAATTTGCACCTTTCTCAAGTTAAAATAATGTAATAATGTTTTAGATATTAACAAGAATGTTATTTATTGTTCTAACAGGAAGCCATTGATAAGATTAGGAGCTAATATGCCTGCAAGAGCCGAGCGAATTGCACGTAAAAGCAATTGCGATCAATATACCTCGAACGGGTGGACTCATTTGACCCCCTCCCGAAACGGAGAGAGCTATGAAGTAGTACTCTACTTTGGGATCATCGACATCTTACAAGACTATGATATTACCAAGAAATTGGAGCATGCATATAAATCCTTACAAGTTGACCCGATCTCAATCTCCGCCGTTGATCCAAAACTTTACTCGAAAAGATTCCGTGATTTCATCGGCAGGATTTTCATCGAAGATCGATAGTGCGGTGGGCCTGGTATTCTATTTCGATTGAGAAAAATCTCGGGTCAATTCTAAAAAAGAGCGGTGTTTGTTGAATCAAAGCTCAGATTGGATGATCATTCAAGTGCTGGTGGCTAACTTTAAAGACAGCTTTTGTTGGAGTGGCTTTCTTGTACATACCAGGAGGAGGAAAGTATGATCTCTCTCTGACTGAATCCAAATTTTCTTTTTTTGGGGTATTTTCATTTTACTATTTCTCTTTTTTTTTGTGGTAGTTTTAAGGCTGGATTTTAGGTATAGGAAAGGAGAATATTCAAATTTTGGTGTTTCTTTTTGGTTGAGGCTTGGAATAAGCGGTGTATAGTCTTATAGAAAGGAATGGGTTAAATTATGAACCTCTTGCCTTGATGAAATATATTGGATTTAGAAGCATAACCCATTATTTCTCTCTCTCCCCTCTTTTTCTCTCTCTAAAAAGGTGCATTATATGTAGCATGGAAATGGGGTTTGTTAATTGCTCTTTGCAGTGAAAAAGAGAGAACAGTACAGGAAGAACTGGAGGCCTGCCTAAAAAGGAGAGAAACGAATAAAATCCTCCCTCCCTCCCTCCCTCCCTCAGGCGATAACACTAGTACTCAATAGAGTTTAAAGAGATATTTCTGTCAAATTGTATAGATTTTCACTTCAGAGGTCAAAATCTCTAGGGCAGAGATAAAGTTAGAGAGAGAAAGTGAGGAGAGAGAGACCACAAGGCAGAAGAGTTTGCTTTCTCTTTTTGACCTTGTTTTCTTTTTTCCCTGAGCTTCTATTGTCTGATTCCAATCCACTTGCTTGCTTTGTCATTGCCTTCAATCAACTATTCCCTGTCTCTCTCCTCTCTTTCTCTCTCTAGGTTTAACCCGTTAAAGGGTCTTCCTCAAACAGCAAATTAAGCCTAGCTTTATGTCAAAAATCGAAGCTTTAATGGAGGAAGAAGGTGAAAAATTATGGAGAAATAAATGAAACTCTTGGGGTAGATTCTGTGTTTCAAAATTGATTTGATTTGATTGGCCTCCCAACCCTTTTTGTATTATGCTTCTTTGCTCAATAAATTTGAACACAGATTAGGGTTCAACTTCAAGCTGTCCCCCTTCCCCCTTTTAATTAATTTTAGGCCCTGGCTTCACATGCCACTGCCATTCCTTCTAGGGTTCCTAATGTTCTATTATCCGTTGCAACCACTCTCGTTAAAACCTAAATTTGATGTTTATATTCCTAGTAATCTATGAGTGATTTCACGTTGACTCTTTGATTTTTACATAAGGGTAAATCTAGATTTATTTTATTATTATATTATTTTATCATATTTAATTACATATCACCGAATCATTAGATTAATTTAAATATATTTAATAAATAAAAATAAAAATAATTATTTATTATCTGAATTAATCAATTCACGCAGTGATGCATCATGATGTATGACAACATAGTAACTATAAATTAACTCTATAAAAATAAGTTCCATACCTTGGTCTAGTTGGTGACTGAGTAATTGTTCGAGTGGTTTGAGGTTGTTTTTTTATGAGTAATTATATATTTACTTCCTAACAAATCATCTTTAATCTAATTTTTGACATGTCGAGTTGCAGTTTATCTAATTAAAATATTTTTATTGTATTGTAATTATAATAATTATTATTTATAATAATTATTACACTATGTTAAAATATAAGTTAAGAATGTATGCTAAAAAGATAAATCTATTATTATTATTTTTAATAGAAATTGACCAAATAAAAGGAAAAAAAACCCTCAATTTATATATTTTTTAATTAAATATATTAAAATTTATTATTAAATTCCAAGCAACCCCACTCATGGATGAGGATCTATCTATCCTTCCATTTGCCCTGTTCTTCCCTCGACAAGCCTGTCTTGTCTGTAAAAAACCAAGTTTATGTACCTAGTTTGGCTTAACCTTAACCTCGTTGTTTTTTTAGGTTCATTTTGAGCATCTTTTATTGCATTAAATTGGCAGCCAAGCAGAGGAAGTTTGGAAGCTGGCCCCTCCCCAATCGTGGGTTTGTGGACTGGATTTTTGTGGAAATATTTAGTTCCTCCCCTTAATCCGAAATAAATATAAAAAAATTATTTTAACAATTAAACAAACATAATAAAATACACGGCAAATGGGTATCGTATAGTTATGAGTGTTTTTGGTCGACGCACAAGTTATAACAAATCATCGGTATTTTTGAAAAGACATTGTAAAATTCTAATTGTATCAGATGAACAATCTGACCATAAATTTCAAGAATTGAGCTCTATATTTCTCATTCATTTCAAAAATTTTAATGTCTATTACCTCGCTCTTGATTAGGATCGATGGAGAGCGAGACGTACACTGAATTCAAAAGTTATTTATTAGACAATTTAACGTGTGGGTATTTGTTGATGATTATATTAATATGTATGTGAAAAATATAATATGATTTTATATTAAAAAATAAAATTAGACTAATTGGGGTCTAATCAAAGTTAAACATGATTAAAGAAACTTGAAGATAATTAAGAAAAAACTATTTGGAAAATTGTGATTAGAGAGTAATTAAGGAGATAACAAGACATAAAGATGAGAGAAATAAAGAAGAGGTAGCTATCAACATCGATGGTCGGCAAAAATCAAAATGGTGTGGATTGAGAGAGACCACGTGTCGTGCAAAAGGGCATCATCATATCGTTCAAGACACTAGGTTTGTTTAGAGGCAGACAATTTCCCTGTCTTCGCCTTAATTATTCAATGTCCACCAAACCCTTTTGAGAGAGAGAGAGAGAGTAGAGAGAGACCAATGTACTTCATATCTATTTTTTGATAATTACCGCGGTAAAAAAAGTAAAATAGAGATAAATAGTCAAGTTTTGGAAGGGGGAAAGGGTCATGGATTTGAAAAGTTGACAGCATGAGGTTCTCAAGGAGGGAACATTTACCCCCGACGCTTCACCTTTTGATGTCTGGTTCTTGCAACCGGGTTGACTATTTGTATCGTCTACCAGATCGAAATTGCGAGCCGGGCGAATAGGCTCGAGGGTATCACGTAAAAAGAAACAAATCGATTAGATTCAAGACAAGTAAACATAGTTTATATGATGGTGTCTACACATCAAAAGTTGAAATAGTATGTGGTATTTTTTTTATTATTTGTGCACAATTAGTTGCTCCCTAATTATACCATAGTTGTTCTCTTTCTTCACGTGTAGATTAATTATTATTATTATTTTTTTAATTGATTAACTATTGTTTTGATGGGTGGGTCTTGTCTTTTTGAAAGTTAGAGTTGTTCTTGGAATTGGACAAGTGGAGCATCTATTTGGGGACAAACATTAGTTGACGATTCTCTATTATGATACGAAAAGGATTGAGCTCTAAGTGGTGGGTTTTGTGGACTTAATTCAATTTTAGAGAGAGGGAGAGGGAGAGAGAG
>QAOC01008910.1:1228244-1262621 GCA_003255005.1 Begonia fuchsioides | reverse complement strand
TTATTTAGTAATTATTATATTAAGTTAAGACGAGGAGGGCCAGCAGGCCCACGACGCTATCTAAAACAGTTTATGAGCCTACCACCGGTCTCGGCCCACTTTCATAGTCCATTAGTCAAATCCATTTTGCCCAAGGAAAGCATCAATTTCTTCCCATTTTAATTATTTTTTAATTAATAATTTATTGAAATTAAAACAGTCTACTTAATTTATTATAATTGAAGGTCATACGAAAATCTTTGGTTTAATACCTGAAGAATATTACTTTTGTGTAAATTGATGGATTCTTCTCGAAATTGACCAACTCTAAAAAAACCGACTCAAATCGAACTTTTTCGTGTGTGATTTGAAAATTGACTGCGATTGCAAGTTCAACTTGAGTTCCGACTCTTGAACTGAAAAGCAATTGGTTCAATTGTGATGAGTTAAAAAATTAACCAATGTCTACCCTTAGAACTTGACTACTCTTTTTTATTAGGTTTTGAATTGAATTTTACTAAATTTTTTTACTCACAGTCTCGATTTCAGTTTCACTATTTTTACTTCAAAATAACAGAACCAGACTATGAATTACAGTTTCACGATTTAAAACAAACAGTTTTGGTACAATTTAAAATATATCCCATATGACCTCGTCAAACGATAGTCAAACATGGAAAATGTGATATGTGACAAATAATATCGATACCATGATTTATTTCTCTAAATAATGCGAACAAAAGAGCAGAGGTGAAACGCATGAGTACGAGCCGGTTTTGTTAGAAAATGGATCTAATTCAATAGGTTGAGTTTTATAAAATTATATTCGAATTAAAAACCAACTGAATAATTGATGTGATTCAAATCCGACCTCGGGTTGGTTTCGATTTAGGTTCACGTTCGATTTATGTTCAAACCAACTAAAACTCAATTATTTTTTTATAAATTTTGAATTTGACGAGTTAACGAACTTGATCAGACAGATCAACTCACATAAAATTAGAATAAAACTCAATTCAATCGTATATTCAATTTGAACCAAATCTGACTCAAACAGTAGGGTTTTAATTTGGGTCTATACATTTTTTTTTTAATTAAAAATGATATTTTGATTTGGCTACCAATTTGATCTAATTGTTACGGATACGTACGTGACGGAAATCATGTGTATTTTGAGGTGAAATTGGTCCCTACTAGAAAAAAAACATGTATATTTGTATAGACAGGAAAATAAAACATCTCTTCTTCCATATGAGTTGACTTTTCAAACCTTTTTGGCCATCTCTCTCAACTGGTTAGAAACTTAAAACACAAGCATCGATTCCTTGACATCATACTTCATTTTCTCCAGGTTTGGCTGGACGGCGAACTGAATCATCGCCGGCGGCCCACAAACCAGCGCCAGAGCGCCGTCAGATCCGTCGGGAATATGATTTCGCATGATTTCCTCGGTGATGAATCCAATGCTGTACGGCCATCCTTCTTTAACGCTCTCTTGAATCACGTACCAGACCTTCAATCTTTCGTGCTTTTTAGCCCACGAATCGAGCTCGTCCTTTAAGAGAATATCGTCTTCTGTTCTGTTAGCGTAGACGATGAACATTTCAGTTTCGTCTTCAGGGTCTTTTAAAATGGCTTGAATTACTTGGTAGATCGGAGTTATTCCAGTTCCGCCGGAGATCATGGCGAGTTTCTTGGCGAACTTGGGTTTTTTGTGAACGAGAAAGTTACCTCTTCCAGTGTATTCTATGTGTCCTAATGGACCCTTTATTTCAATGGTGGAACAGATTTCCATGGAGTCTAGATGTTGAGACATAAGACCGCCGTTGGGGAACTTTGGATGAACGTTCTTGAAGTAGATTTTAACTAATAGATCGAAGAAACCGACTTCATCGACGGAGCTAGTAGGAGTATATGCTCTCATGCAGAGCTTTCCTTCAATGGCGGCGCAGAGATATATGTGCTTTCCGACAGCCAATCCGAGAAGCTGATCCTCGGAGGGTAAAGCAAATCGGAAAAGCCTAGAGTCATGAGAGAGCGAAGTTTTGGCTATGAGCTTACATGGGATTTTGCCTTTCGAACTCAGGGCCACGGGTTTCGCCGGAGCTGTACTTCCGTTGACCAGAGCCGGAGCTAAAACCGTGACCGGGGCTAGGATTTTTTGAGGGATCGGAGCTGGAGCTTTTACGGTGATCGGAGCCGGAGCTTTGACAGTGATCGGAGGTGGAGCTTTTTCAGTGATCGGAGCTAAGTGAACGGTCATGTTCGAAGCGCCGTGGACTGAATTATTGGGAGAAGAAGAATCGGAGGTATAACCAGTGGATATAAGCTCGCCAATTCTGTAATCTTCGAGCGTTTTCTTGGCTTTATCGGAATGAATGGCGTCGAATTCTTCAGTACAGTCAGTTCCGGCATTGATCAGAATACTATCAGATCCTCCGGGATGGTCTTTAAGGAACCTCGTACAGTCATAAACATGGCCGTGGACGACGATCCACGCCGACAAAGCACTGCCGTGTTTCATGACCTCCGCCATGGAATAGGTTTTGGAGTTTGGAGCAGTATTCATGAATGGAGTTGAAACGCTTTTCTTCAACGTCGGTTTTGTCTCCGACGAGATCACGAGGTGTTTTTCCTTGGCCATCCAACCGCCGGACTGGTTTCCGGGAAGTGTCGGATGCTCAAACACAATTCCGATCTCTCCTTTGTGTGGTCTACAAACGTTTGTTTTTAATTTGAACCAGCAGTTGTTCATCAACCCCTGCATGCATTAACGTTAATAATTCACATCAAGCTCCGAAACTCAAATTATAAGAACATTTAATATTTCGATAACATATCAAATTCCAGAGGTCTCGAGTTTGATCATTGATAAAAATAAAATACTAACAAGCACTTACACTTTTTCAAGCTTTTGATGGCTCTTTGTCATCGACATGAAAACTATGAGTGACCAAAACGAGACTGAAATTATAAACTGGATCATAAACCGTCAGTTTTAATTAAATCTTAGTTTTAATTTTTAAAAAATCGTCATTTATGGGTCAGTGCCGATTTTTAGGAGTAACCGTAGGTCAAAAAGTTCAAAAATCAAGTAAAATCTGACACAAACCTAATAAAAATCCGATATAAATTATAAAAATAGTTATAAATTTGTCTAATTATTTTAAATCTCACCAAAATATAATTAAAATCAGAGGAAAAACGAAACTGTTGGTCATGATACTGGTTTTAAAAATCAAAAACTGTAATTTATGCTATTTTAGAATAAAATTATAACCAACTTGTATTACTATTTTAGGTCTCCTTATCCAACAGGACATTTGAATCTTGCTCGTACCATGAGGTTCCTAAATTGTCTAGCCGACATTGATAATATGTCAAATTACTAGATTAAAAAGTGTTTTAGAGAGAGAAAATGGACATACGATGAGGTTCCAGTTGAGCTTCTCGGGCTGGGTGTTTAGGGTTTCGTCCCAAGCTCGAACGGCTATCTCCTTGGCTGCAAGAACGCCGAGGACTTCGATCTCGAGAGACCAGAAACACCAGCACCAAAACTTGCCGTACTTGTTCCCCTTCTCCGGGATGTCCAACGTAGCTAAGAGCCATGTCTCGCCGCCGTCCATCGTCACCTCCACCCGCGTAATTTTCTTCCCTCCCCCTACCACCAAATCATAAATGATCATAATTACAATTATTTTGATATTCCTTTTTTTTTTTCAATTATAGATTTGCTTCCTTGATCATCATCTATAACAGAACTTCATAGTAGGGGAACGCATGTGCCGGTCCGACTCAATTTTATTGTAAAATAGAACTGAAATCGAAACTCACGTTTTCAGATTTTTGAAATATGAACTAGTTGTTCTAGTTTTAACCTGGTTTTAATTTATATTTTGAATTTTTTTAAATATCACGATAACAATAATATTTTTACTTAATTTGAATCGAATTTTAAGTAATTGAACAAAATTATAACTAATTTTAGAATTTATATCGAGTTTATTAGGGTTTGTGTAGATTTTACTCGATCTTATAATTTTTTTGACACATGGTCTCAATTTTAATTTCACGATTTTTTTATTCTTAAAGACCGACACCGATCTATAAATTTTAATTTTTTAAAAATAAAATTAAAATTAAATTAAAACTGAATTTTTTTATTTTTATTAGATTTTGACCATTGCTACTCTAATAGCCTGTTCGGCTTAGGCTTAGGAAACCGAGGTGGCTGCTAGCCCTAATTGTAAAAGTACTAATTCATGGGGAACAGCAAACAACGTTGAATAATACACGACAACCAGTTTTGTTTTTATCCACAATACAATGCTCCTAGCCTGCTCCAGATTCATCTTTTTTGTCAAATAATTAAATAACGTTATTTATATCATATAGTTTGAAGTTATATGCTCACCGGAATAAGCATATCCCCTCAAAGTATACGGCCTCTGAGTCGTCCACGAGTTGATGGGCAAGATCTCCCCATGGCACGGCGTCGTTATGACTGAGTTTATGTTCAACTCGTTTATTGTATACTCCGGCTTGTACCACAAACCTACGCAGAAAATATAACAGTTTAATGAATCTTTTATTTTGATTTGAAATTGAAATTTGAATTTTTTACCCTCTGCGTCGGCTTGTTCTGCATCGACGTGGGATGGAAAAAGTCGATTGTCTTTGTAATGGAGTTCGTTATCTGATTCATTGGAAGTGACGATGATTCGTTTGACCCATTTGATCATACGGCCGCCGATGAATCCTGGGATTATTGCTCTGATCGGAAATCCATGGTCCGGCGATAATTTCTCGCCGTTTTGCATGTAAGCTAAGATGATATCTCGAGATGGATCCATGGCGAATTCTGTTTTAATGCTCGTGCCGTCTTCGGCGCCTTCGAAGCAGACATTTAGAGCGCCTTTTTTTCTACTGAAAATGCCGCATTTTTTGAGGACGTAACGCAGCGAAGCTCCGCCCCACAGGGAGGTGGACACGGCGGCGGCCCCCCAGTTGAGGCCCGTGGTTTGCTTGACCATGTTCATTTCCTTCCCCCGGTTCCCGGCGCTGACGACGGTCACTGGGAATTCTCGGCAAGGGAAGTCGTTGACGAGCTGAGCTATAGTGAATGTGGTCGGCCGTTTGACGAGGCCGGAGACCTCGACGGTCCACGTTTCCCAGTTGGCCTTGGGAACGGCGGCGAGGTTGCTGACGTGGTGGAGGGCCACCGGAGTTATGAAGCCGTGGTTCATTAATCTCGTCAATGGAGGCTCAGAGTTGAAGGGGTGTTTTCCGGTGAGGCGTACCATGCTGGAGTTTCGCTCGATCCAATTATCCGGCGTGGCCTCGTCTCTCTCGTCTAAGATCGACGGCTCTAATTCTCTGTTTCCTTTCATGATCAGATCGCGATATTCATTCTCGTCCTCCTCGTCGCTGGAGTAGTCATCTTCCTTCCTCGCTGGGACTGGAAATCCATTACCCGCCGGAAAATGGTTCGTCTCCGATTTGAAAACACCGGCTCCACCGCCGTTCATGGCCGGTCCCACACTGCTGAACGGCGCCATGAGAAACAGAAGAAAGAGAAAAAAGGAGGGAGAGAGAGAGGAGAGAGAAATGGAGGTTTTCTTCTTCTCTTTTCACTCTCAGTGTAGTAAAAATCTGAAAGTGGAGAAGGGTTGGAAGAGAAAGGAGAAACCATAGCGGATTTTATGGGGATCATCGGAGCTGATGGAGATGGGCCCCACCTGGCTTCTGAGTGAGTCGTTCGGCTCGGCTTGAATCCTTTGGTCTCAGAGAAGAGCCGTGGCTTGATCTCCGGCTCTTCGATTCAAGCAGTGCACATGATTGCTGGTAATTAATTAATTATTTTGATTTTTGTTATTATAAAAGTTATATTATTTATTTAATTATCGACAATTTATTTTTTATTTACTCGTTAAATATATAGACTGTTGACTAGTGGGAGTTTTTAGTTGCAAGGGAATTGGAAGTGAACCTTGCTATAATTTTATCATGATTTAATTTTTAAAAAGTATCAATTAAATAGTTTTCGATTCCGATTAAATCAAATTTGCTCTAATTTAATCAATTTTATTTACATGAATTCTAATTAATTTAAACTTTCGGTCTAATTAAGTTTTAAACACTATCAATTAAATTCATTTGAACGAATAAGTAGAAATTGTGATACTCTAATTCTAATTCTAAGTTTAACTCTTTGAACTACCTTTTTATTCAACGTATTAAATTGTCAAAATTTTAAATATAATAATAATAACTTATATTTTAATTCATTAATTCTAATTAATTAATCAATTAATGCTTGACAACTCAATGAATAGAATAAAAATATATGATAAAGAAATAATTCTAGCATTACTAACTTTTAAACATTATCTTTGTATAATAAAGAGTGTTTTTCGGCTCTTAAACGTATTTTTTAATAATTAAGAGTGTTTTTAGACATTTTAATCATTTAATTAATAATATTTAGAACTAGAGAAAATTGAAATTAGTTATAAAAAATATAGAAGGAGCCGAAAGAGTGAAGCCGAGCAAGAGGAGAATGGTTGAGGCCGGTTTGGGAAGCGGCGGAGGGGGACATCAGTTGGGAGCCATCGGCCATTTGTGTTTTACTGCACCAAAACTGCAGAGGAGAGAGAGAGAGAGTCTGTCTGAAAGGTCCCAATGACGACTGTGGGGGCGGGGCGTTCTTTAATACTGAAATTGGCCTTTGGGAGAACCCTAAAGGCATCTTTCTGAGCTTACTTCTCTCTCCATCTCTCTTTCTCTCTCCTAAAATCTCTCTCCAAAACACAAGAATGTCGTAGATGATGAAGAGGGTCCATAAGAAACCACAACTGCGAAGAGTTCTAAGCAATCAAATCAAAATCAACCCGTTTTTTTTATGTCTGGAAAGATATTATGCACAGTAAATACGCGGAGTGCTAGTTAAGATGAACAACAAAGTCTAGGAGAGAGAAAGCTTGGAGTTAATGAAGAGACTGTCGCCCACATGTAAAACCAGCTCTTCAGCATGTGATTATGGAATCTACTGAAATTCATAGACGAGAAGTAGAAGAGGAAACCCTAACGCAGACCGCAGACGAGTCCAGGGCCGCCATTTGAGTGGGACTTGGATGGCTAAAAGCATCCCGAGTTTCATTAAAATAGAGTTTTGTACGCAGTGCAGACAACGCTGATTTCTTGACCATCACTTCCCCATTAGCTATCCAAGATCATAATCCATGCAAGATATTTCCTAGGGGCGGCAGTCCCTAGGAAACTCGTAACAGTTTTATGATAAACTTTTGCCTACAAAACCCATCGAACTTACTTACGATCCAATAACCTCACCCACACCCAAACAATACGAGAATACGCAAGTTATAATATTGTGCTAATTAGTATAGCCTTCTATAATCTTAAGTCGTTCTTGTCTTCGCATGATCTACGTTCCATGACTAAAGAGCGAACGACAAACTAGATAAGGACCGGAATCAAAGGTGGTAGCCATAACTTAGGGAGGTCGCTACTATCACAGTTTAAGCATCTCAAAGATCGAAAGAAAGTTTGGAATATTGGTCAAAAAGCATATAAAAAAGGAGTCAAAATGTATACACCTTCCCTTTTTTTGTCACTAATTTCGATCGCATGCAATACTAAATATGTTGTCGTCGACTAAACCAAAGAAATTTCGTCGCCTAATAATACTTTAATCATGCATAAATCACGATAAAAATAGTATAGAATTTAGGGTGACACGTAATTAGAAGCCGTTGGAAAGGACGATATTTTATGAAGGGAGCGGAAAAAGTGAAGCTGAAGAAGAGGAAATGGGTTGAGGTTGGATTGAGAAGTGGAAAATGGGGACATTTTTCTGTTTGATTGCTCTAAAAATGTTAGAGAGAGAGAGGAGAGGCATAGCTAGGTGAGGTTGGCCTTTGGGAGAAGTCTAAAGTCATCCCTATCTCTCTCCTAACTCGTAAGCAAAGAATCGAACCGGATTCAGGTGGGTTTGGGTGGGTGACGAGTTTTGAGTTTTCGGGTTAGCGAGTTCTCTGGTCCAAATCTATGATCGTTGCTTCGCTCTTTAGTTAAGTTATGAAGGATACTCGATTTATAATTTGTCGCTATGATTCACTACCAAGCAAAGTGGAACAAACTACCGTAATTGTGAGTCGTCACACTTAATGTAAAATATTGTTTTACAATATTTTTAATATGTGATACAAATTTCGAGAATGATTATTGTTGTACGGACTTTTAACTGAGTTTTATCGTTGCTTATATTAAAAAATTATAATAAATCGTACAAAGGTCAAAAACTTTTGAAACTTTTCAGATTAGTCTCTTATATTGTTGTAACTGCGTGGTAAAAATTTTAGTTAATAAGATAATATTTGTATAGTCAAATTAAATAAAAATAAAAAAATCGATCGGACGGTGTCACAATCTTTTGGACGTCTTTACCGGACGATGTGTATTAGTCTCTTATATTTACTCCGAAGCCTGTTTTTGAGTTAACTCAATTAAATATCATTTCAATGTGTATAATTTCTAAAATAACAAATTAGGTCATCGGTTTCGGTTCGATTTCAATTTTCTTATCTTTTTAGGTAAAATCATGAACCAAACCGAAGATTATCGATTTTATTTTGTTTTTTTTTTCGGTTTGGTTGTAATTATGGGTTGGTTTGGTTACCCGGTTCGCCTGTGAGGCCCAATATACGTTGGGGAAAAGGATAAGCTTAGCGAGTAACTGTCGATCTTCTCTCAGAAATCGAAATTGCAGGTCGAAAATGGCACAAGCCTTGGGTATGCCTCTTGCGCCTTCGGTCTCTGTAATCTGCAATGGCAGAAATATTACTCAGCTCTCTAATGGCCTCTCCTTTCCTATGGCCGCTCCTCCTTTGGTATTCTTTTTTTCTTCAATTGACCATACTTTTGTGCTCTTTTATACTCTTCTTTTTCTTCTTCTCGTTGTTTTCAACTTACTTATTTGTGTCTGTTTTGTCCGATTCGCTGTGCTTAAATCGATACTGCTGTCGTGCTTTTGCTCTTCTCATTTATTCAGTCGACTATGTATCTTGGGCTCATCTTTGTTTTAGATGGGGAAGAATGTTTGTTCCTTCTTAATGTATTATGTATTCTAGCTTAGTCCCTTACCGTTCATCTTTGTTTTCTGGATGTATTCATTTTCATTTAATTATGCAACTAAGGGGGCTGCCGACACTATGTTTTGGATGAATAGAAGTAGTAGGGCATTCCATTTTTGATGGTTTATATGTCCATAGAATATAGATTGTGGATACATTAGGGGGTTAATTTGTGAATACTTAGGTGATGTTTTAGCTTCTTTCGTTGATGGATTCACGGTTTAATTATGCTTAGCAATTATGCGGAGCTTAGAAATTAAATACGTTGGTGCAAAAATTTATTCATTTTGAATATCTTGATGTGTTATTGGAGCTTAGAAATTTATTCATTTTAATTATGTTGGCCTTCGAATTTGCAAAAACTAAGGGTTGATTTTCGATGTCTAGCATTCTTCATATCACACGCCTTTTCCTGATGGATTATATATTTTACTTCCGTAGCTGAGAAAGAAAGTTCAGCTAGAAACGACTTAATTTCAAGGATTATTCATCCGGTAATAATGAACGGTCGTGGGTTAGATTATTCCAACGGAAAAAATTGTCTCATGAGCAATCAAAACAGATGCACATTTTATCTTAGCGACTGTATTGACATTTTATTTGCCTTTTCATGTTAAACTTTTGTTTATCATTATGGGTTTGTTCGCCTACAAATATGCAAAAACTAAAGTTTGATTTTCTATTTCTAGCTTCAATTCTTCATATTACACGGGTTTTTCTTATGGATTATATCTTTTACTTCCGTAGCCGAGAAGGAAAATGTAACTAAAAATGACTTAATTTCAAGGATTCTTCGTCCGAGAATAATGAAAAGTCATGGGTTAGAAAGTTCAAGAAACAGTTTTTCATAATGCCACTTCTACTTAACTATTTCAACAGATGAAGTGCTTTTGTCTCATGAACTATTGGAACAGATGCTCGTTATATCTTGGAAACTATATTGACATTTCATTTGTCCGGGAAGTTCTTATGATTGATTTTCATTTTTCAGTCTTAAGCTTGTAAGTTATTTGTCTAGTGTCTACGATCTTCAGGTGCGAGGTCTACAAATCAAGTGTGTCCGTGTTGGAGGGGTCGAGATTCCCAATAACAAGAGAATCGAGTTCTCCCTTCAGTACATTCATGGAATTGGCCGGAGCATGTCTCGAAAGATATTGTGTGATCTCAGCCTGGAGAACAAAATCACCAAGGACTTATCTCCGGAGCAACTCATTTCCGTAAGAGATGAAGTATCTAAATACATGATTGAAGGAGACTTGGTAATTCTCTCTCTCTCTCTCTCTCTCTCTCTCTCTCTCTCTCTCTCTCTCTACCTCTCTCTCTCTCTCACACACAGAAGGAAACAAATCTGAAGTTTGGTTTTCTGCAGAGGAGATTCAATGCACTTAATATCAGAAGGTTGAAGGAGATTCAATGCTACAGAGGGATTAGGCACATTCAAGGGCTACCATGTCGAGGGCAACACACGAAGAATAATTGCCGAACATTGAAGGGGAAGAGAGTGGCCATTGCAGGGAAGAAGAAAGCTCCTCGTTGAAGCTCTCTACGGCCTAAAGCCTGTGTGCAAGCCTGTAAGTTCATCTTGCTGGATAAGCTGTTTTTTAGAGAAAGAAAATTGCATGTGTAGAGATGACACATAAGAAAGAAATCTCTTGGAAGTCTTAATTTATTTTGCTTTTTTGATCAAGTTTAGTAGCCCTCAAATTTGAACTGATTCTCATTCAAACAGCTAAGCACGTTGATCTTGATTCTAGTGTTCGAAGAAGTAGACCAAAAAATCTAGTTGACGAGGTCGACTAAAAATCTTCTTGAAGCTAAAATTACAAATAGAAGAATGACAGTTCATTTGAAGAAAACTTCGGTCCAAGAAAAACGACTTAGAAGCGGTGTTGAATTTTATACTCGCACAAGTTGTATTTACACTTGAGATTTTCATTCAGTTTGAGTGATCAATTATTGTAAAATTGTAATCCGATTATCTCGAGTAATTTTGTTAAGCAATAAATCATAAAACAAGGAATACGTTCTTCGCATAGAATAATCAATTTGTAAGAATTTGATTGACACTTATAAGTCAACTTAGTAGATTCTCGTGCGGCGACTGAAGAATTTCAATGTGTGACATTGGAACGCAAACATAAATAAAAGCTATTGAGCTCCTAATTTCTCTGACCCTTGTTCTTATTTGTATTGCATAAATCTCTTATGATTAGAATTATTATGAATATTGATTAAAATTATTATGAAAAATCCTATGATATATCGATTATTGTCATATTTTTAAAATCAATAATAATAATAATTATTATTTGTGACAAAAGTGACGTAATTATTATGAATTTGTTAAAAATAAAATATTTAATGAAAATATTATTTCCTTACTAGAAATTAGAAGAGGAGGTTAGTATACTCCGTACGGTTTGTTCTCAGTCCTTCCTTGCTCGCCCATTCTCTCTTCCGTCTCTCCGTCGCTGCCTCTTCCTCTCTGGCATTGCCGGCCACCGTGCCAACCACCCAGCCACGGCCTAAACCCTATTGCTGATTCCGATATTCACTCTCCGTTCGCTTCTCAATCCATCTCTTTATTTGCAATCTTACACTCCTTGTTTACAGATTGTAATTACACTCGGGCGGCTGCCGAAAGGGTTACGTTTCCTTGTTCTCCTCAATCACCTCGACTAGGGTTGAGTTTTTTTTGTTTTTTGTTTTTTTTTTTTCTATTTTTCGTTATGGTTTCATGCTCTTTTTGTGGTTTTCTGTGACCTTTTATTTGCTCTGGTTTGTTTTTGCTTGTTTTTTTTTTGCTGTTTGGCGTTGTTGGCTTTCGAGGCCGTAGAAAGGCTGAGTTTTTCCTGGAGGGTTTTTTGATTTGTTCTCGAAATTTCTGATTTTTTTGTTTGTTTTTGTTTAGGGTTTTCGTTTCTGATTATACTGTTCTATGGTTAAGAAGTTTCCTGTTGAATTCTCGGTCTTGTTTGACAGCGTCGTAATTATAACTTTTTAATCACGTATCTTTATCTATCTATACTATTTACTTTGCAGGGGCGATGATGTTCTGATAGTTTCTCTCAACCCAATTCTGTTCAAATCGAATATTGAACCACAGAGGGGGTGCTTTTGTTACACCATTGTGTAGGTGTTTCACTGCACCTATTTCCTGACGTTGATTTTATTTCCACCTCTTGTTTTGTGCCACTGTGAGAACTAACTTCTTGGTGTCCTTGCAATCGACTGACTAGACAACTTTTAGTGGAATTGTCTGGAGCCGTGGAGGTTTATGAATTATCTCTCTGTAGGCTTCTCCATGCTGTTCTTGTTTAGATATCCATGGTAACGGAGTAAACTAATAAGTACATCCTAGAGTCAGTCAGTGCATTTGTGGCATTGGCTTGCTTAATTAGGGTGTCAATATTGGATTAGATATCCTGGTGGGAGCTTTTTTTTTTTCGATTAGGTGCGGGGGTGCTAGTTGTGGTGAAGAAGGTGAAAATTACAAATTTTTATTTTTATTTGATGTCGCTGAGCCATTCTCATGGGAAAAGGTGAACCAGCATTAGTTCCAGAATGGCTGAGAGGCACTGGAAATAGTTCTGGTGGTGGTAATTTAGCCCACCATTCTCCATCATCTTCTTCTCATTCAGGTAATTCAAATTTTCTTATTTTTAAATCTTATTCTTCGAATATATACTTATTTCAGGCTCTAAGCTTTTCTGATTTTCTTTGCTTTTTGTTTGTTTTTCTCTTTCTTTATTTTGTTTCGATTCTGAAATAGTTTTTTTTATGGATTTCTTAATTGCTGTCTTGTAGATGTTCCATCACCACCTTACCCAAGAAACAGAACATCTAAGAATAGTGACGATTTTGACAATCCCCGATCTGCTTTTTTTGACCGGACCTCTTCCTCAAATTCAAGGAGGGGTTCTAGTAATGGTTCAGCAAAACACGCATACAGTAGCTTTAATAGGGGTCATAGGGAGAAGGATCGTGAGAAAGAAAAGGAGAAGTTAAGTTTTGGGGACCGTTGGGACCGTGATGGTTCCGACCCTCTGGGAAATATTTTACGGCGTTCCCATTCCATGGTGTCTAGGAAGCAAGGTGAAATATTTCCTCGGAGAGACGCAAAAGTTAGTCCCAATAGCAATGGTAATGAAATGCTTCATTCTAGCGGCGTCGGTAGTACTATTCAAAAGGCTGCGTTTGATAAGGCTTTTCCTTCCCTTGGAAATGAAGAAAGGCAAGGGGTTCAAGATATAGGAAGAGTATCGTCTCCTGGATTGAGCACAGCTGTTCAAAGTATACCTTTCAGCAATTCAGCTTTGATCGGTTCTGAGGGATGGACATCAGCACTTGCTGAGGTTCCGAGTATGATTGGAGGTGTTACCCCTATCTCGAGCACTGGTGCAGGATCCTTATCTGTTGTTCAACAAGCTGGTTCTGCTAATCCAGTTCTCGGGTCTTCCAGTGCTATTACTGGTCTTAATATGGCTGAAGCATTGGCACAGGCCCCATTACGTGCTTGTACTGCTTCGCAGGTAACTGAGGTAGTTACTTACACCTTTAAATGCTTGCCTTGTGAACTGGTAGCTGACAAGGGTGTTATTTTATGTTTTAGGTATCAGTAACGACACAAAGACTTGAAGAATTAGCTATCAAGCAGTCGAGACAATTGATACCTGTGACACCTTTGCTGCCAAAAGCTTCGGTAATACTTTTGTTCTTTTATAACCTTGTAGTTTCAATGTTCTTTTCACGTTGTGAAATTTCTCATATTGTCCTTTTGGTTTATTCATCTTTATTTAGTGGTGTAGTTTATTTTGTCGATTAGTTTATATGAATAAATGATGTTTGGGATTTAGGGTGATATATGGATGACTTAAGACAATGTACCAGTTGCAAAAGTGACGAGCTTTCCCTGCTATGGTTTTTTTCTTGATCAGATAGAATAGTATTTACTCAAACAGCTTTTACCCGTGACCGAAAAGCTCAAACGTTGATGTTTCCTGATCAGGGTTGTCCTATTGGATTGCATGTTTTTTTAGAATGATTTTCTATTCGAAAATTTCCCCTGAAGGGTTTCTGCAAATTTAAAACTCAATTAGTATTTGTTACACCTATTTTATTGTATTTAAGCACCAAGATTATTTCGGCTTTGGTCCAGAGTTTATGCCTAGATCAGTGTAGGAATAGATTTAGAGATTTTACTGTTGCTGTGAAGTTTACATTTATGCTATTATCTTGTTAAGTGGTGGTTGTTTCAAACTTTAGCAGAGCATCAAATGCTTGAATTGTGTAAAGATGTGTGATCATCATTCAGTGGCGCTCCTTTCTATCTCATCACAAATATTAAAAATTTTGAATTGCATACTAGGCAAGAATGAGTTTTCACTATTACCTGGTAATTGAGAATGTAACAGATAATGTTTCACATGACTTTGTTATTTTTTCATTTGATATCTTCTTAGTTTGCAGCTTAATATAATGTTTCACAATTGTTATTGTGATTGTAATTTTGGAAATTGTCGATTAGATTATTTTTGATTTTGTCATGTTCTCATGTCTGATAAATTAAAGCCCAAAACACCGCACTGGATCCATGAACAGAACGTGGCCGCCAAAAGTGGACTACAGGGTGCCTCGGTGGTGCAGCAGCAGGCTAATCACTCTTTTTGTACGGGACACGTCAGAACCGATGTACCCAAGGCTCCTCATGGCAAGTTTCTCGTTCTTAAACCTGTACGGGAGAATGGGGTCTCTCATACTCAGAAGGATGCTTCGAGTCCAACTAGCAATGCAAACGGCAGGGTCGGGAGTAGCCATGTTGATGTTGCTTCGGTTCTGCCAGCCCCGTCGAGGAGCTCAAACAATCAAAATTCATCTTCCGTGGATCGC
This sequence comes from Begonia fuchsioides, assembly GCA_003255005.1. NCBI lineage: Eukaryota > Viridiplantae > Streptophyta > Magnoliopsida > Cucurbitales > Begoniaceae > Begonia > Begonia fuchsioides. The sequence continues at coordinate 1,247,601 of QAOC01008910.1, read as the reverse complement.
AAGGTAGTGTTTTTAGACCTTAAATCCGGATTGACATTGGAAAAGAGGCCATCAATGGCGCAAGTCCAGAGCCGGAATGAGTTTTTTAATCTGATAAAGATGAAAACTTCAACTAGTGTTGCCACTAATTCAAGTAATGTTGATCCTACTAACACACCGGAGATATCTGATGAAGTAGCTAGGGTAGTGCCTGCTGCTCCTGCAAATTCTCACATTGAAAATGGTGGGGAGACGATTAGCAACTGTGTTAATGAAGTGAAGAGGTTTTGTAACAATGAAAAGAGCTGTGCAGCCGTATATCCAGATGAGGAAGAAGCTGCTTTTCTCCGTTCTCTTGGATGGGAGGAAACTTCTGGAGAGGACGAAGGTCTTACAGAAGAGGAGATCAATTCTTTTTATGAGGAGGTAAATAACACGGCCATTTTCATTCCTTCAATTGATTTTTTTGTGCTTAAGTTATAGCATCTATAAGGGTTGACAAGGTCTGGGCCGGTTTCGGGATGTTATGGAACTAGAACCGTGAAATACGGGTAGGTTCTTGTTTTTCTCTATTTGGTTCGGTACTAAAAAAATTATTTTTTATAATATTTGAGTTGAGCTTTGAGTGATTTGACTGAGTTTGACACTGATTTTTGAGTTTATATCGAATTTTATTTGATTTTAGTTCGAGTTTTATTTTATTTTGAGTGATTTTTTGACCCATGGTTCGATTCCAGGTTTAACGATTTTTAAAAATTGGGTCCGAAATTGTACCAAAACTGACAGTACCTAGCCAGACCCCCTAATATATACAGCGAAGGTCCAATAAATAGGAAAGATGTTTGATAAACCATGTTATATCTAATGAAAATTGATGAGCTATACTGGGTTTCATGCTGCCTTGACTTATATTTGTTCTCTTTGTTCTATCTTATGATAAGTTATACAGGGTTTGATGCTGCCAATTTTGGCTTATGTTTGTTCCCTTTTTGTTGCAGTACATGAAACTAAAGCCCTCTTCAAAAGCATGCCTAGAAATGCAGCTCAAATTGTCGATGGTGTCTGAATCTCGCGGGGCCAGTGTCGGGGACGGTTGCACCGAAGTGAGATCGTCCGGCTCGCAATCTCAGTCTTGACTTCGTTCGGTCACCAATCTCGAACGCTATAAGTTCCGGTTTAGGTATTTGGTTTCGTTTTTCTTTTTTTGTTTCGTTTTTCGGGTTTACGAGAAAAGGGAAGGTTACGATGAATGGAGGAGGGGGGGACTAGATTTAGAAGAGGGATGGTTGGAAATATTGGAATAAGTGAAGAATTGTCCAAATGGTCGGTTTGAAGAGGGATTTTTGAGTTTTAGACAGTGGGGAGAAGGGAGATGGGTGTAGTTTTGGTCTTCTTGTCTTCTCTTTGGTTTTTTATTATTCACGATTGATTATTAAAAGGTTTAATTACGCTTTATGAAAAGGAAATTTCTGAAGTTTCTTTTTCATTGAAAAGATATTAATTAAGTTTATTTATTATACTTTAGTTTGCGGTGGATAATCTTTGGGTGAGTTTTTATCCGTTTTGAGTCGGGTTTTTTCAATTTTGAGTCTTTTTTAACCCACGTTCTAGTTTTGGTTCAAAGATTTTTAAGAATTGAGATTGAATTGGATCAAACTGACGGTTCGGTTTGGTTCAATTTCGATATTAACTAAATCTTAATATAAGTATGTATTTAGAGCAATTAAATATATTTATTTGACTAGCTTTAATTACTGTGGATTAATAGAAGTAATAGGGGATCTGATAATCCGGCAACTGAAAATTGGAGTTTCCGGATCTATTTCATCATCAGACCAATAAGATTGCGCAACGTGTCAGGAAATCAGGGATGCAAATGAGTGCGGCAGTAGGCAGTCGAAGCTCCCACGTATAAAAGCGGGACGAGAACCAACCTACCGCTGGCGCTAGTACTGCCTGCAAAAAGACGCGATTCTCTCGAAGTGGAACATTTTTTTTGGGAAAAAAGAAAAATTAAAATTAGGCGAGAAAAGGGAATCCAGAAGAACCGGAATAACTGAAAACCCTAATTCTAGCTCCGACTTATCCATCTCTTCTCTCTTTTTCTTTTTTACGAGCCAAGATTCGTCCAGGAATTGCATCAATTTGAGATTTAGGGTTAGGGTTAGGTTTTGGTGCGGCTTCGGCGTAGGAAGAAGGTGGAAATTGGGGTTACGGTGAGTGGAGGAGTGAGGTTTTGGTTTTTGTTGTTATGGAATGCGTTGGTGGTGGTTGCTGTGGGTGATGATTGGTGGCCGATGTCACCAGCGGAAGAAAATGATGGGTAGGGGTGCGGACGGAGGTTGCGGCACTGATGAGCGGCCTTGCCAAGTTTCTAGGGTTCCGGCGAGGATTCCGGGGTCGTCTCAGCCGGGAATTGCTGATGGTGGTGATTCTGCAAGAATTGATTTACTCTCGCAAGCGACTAAGATTTTGTCTGTGAGCTCGCCTTTTGATGTTGGTGACGAAACTGCACCTTCCACAGTGCCCACTTTACCAATTGAATTAGCCAAATTTTTAACGAGGCAGTCGGATAGTAGAAAACGGCATAAGAAGGCTCATACGGTAGAAGTCAAAAAGTCCGCTGTTGAGAAGTCTCGCAGTTCTAGTTTCTGGACTGAATGTGAGGATTACTTTAGGGACGTGACATTGGATGATGTAGCCGTGTTGTATGAGTTATCTTCTCCCAAGGATTTTGCCAGTAGGAAGTGTTTTTGGATTCCAGTTTCTGCTAATTCTTCTCAGGCAGGCGCTGATAATGGTGAGAATGCCAGTGTCGAACATACCACCGAGTCTTTTGTCAATGAGGAGCTTACGAATGGCAATCGTATAGACGTGGGAAGTGATGCCTCAACAGTAGGTAATTTGCTTCAACAGGTTGCTGGATGTGTTGATTCGGATGCATCTCATGGCTTAGAGTGGCTTTTAGGCTGTCGAAATAAGGTATCTTTGACTTCAGAGCGCCCTTCAAAGAAGCGGAAGCTTTTGGGTACAGACGCAGGCTTGGAGAAACTTTTGGTTGTCTCTCCATGTGAAGGAAACTTATCTTTATGCCACTTTTGCTCTAAAGCTGATTCAGGAAAGGAGTTCAATCGACTAATACTTTGTAGTAGTTGCAAGTTGAATATTCACAAGAAGTGCTATGGGGTGCAAGATATTGATGGATCATGGCAATGTTCTTGGTGTTCTCAAAAAGATATTAACAGTGATTCTACGTTTCATTGTGTTCTTTGTCCGAAGTTGAATGGTGCTTTGAAACCTGTTCATGGTAACACTGAAAATGAATGCTCAACAAAGTTTGCACATTTGTTCTGTAGCCTGTGGATGCCAGAAGTTTACATTGAAGACGTCGCACACATGGAACCTATTATGAACGTGGAAGGTATAAAAGAAACCCGGGGAAGATTAGTCTGTAATATTTGCAAAATAAAGCACGGGGCTTGTCTTCAATGCAGTCGTGGTATGTTTTTTTAATCTTTTGTGTGCGATTCTGCATAAATTTTCTGGTTTGTGCTGTAGGAGCATATTCTTGTCTTTGGAATATGTGGGGACATTAACCTTCAAAGGGAGCTGAATATATAGATCTTTTAATAGGTTGCTCTCTCACCATGTCAGATATTTATTCCGTATTTAGCAAATTGTCCTCTTCTTATATGTGTTTTGAATTGGAAATAAAGACGAGACAGGTTGTATTGTATACTGGTGCAAAAACTATTATAAAGCTTGATAACATTGCTCTCTCTCTCTTGGAGCCTTCTGGTTTATTTTATTACCAGTGTGTTACTTATATCTTTCTGTCTGTTTTGGTCTCTCTGTAATTTTTTTGCTTACTTTGATGTTTGGGAAGTTCCTTTGTTCTGCCTTTTATTTTCTTGAGCACTTGTTTTATTTTTTTGCCTGACTATATTAAGAAGGGTCTCCTTAGTAATTTGATCTGCATCTTCTACACTTTCTTGCTCTGCTCCCTATGAAAACTTTTTACCTTCTTTCTTTTGAATGCAAGTTTTATTTTTACATAATATTAGTCACTTTGCACATAAATTTCTTGCTCTGATCCCTATGAATTATCTTTAATAAGGAAACAAGATCGTTGCTTTCTTTATTGCATTTTTTGTCTTGATTGGTTCTGAGAAAGTTCAGCTTAATGCAAAAAAGACCTAATTAATCTTTTATGATGGGTTTTCCTCGCATACTTCTCTCTAACAATTATTGAGATTCAATGAATTTTATTGCTGCCAGGAACTTGTCGAACGTCTTTCCATCCTATATGTGCTAGGGAGGCTAGCCACAGAATGGAAATATGGGGAAGATATGGGTCTGACAATGTAAGTTGGTTTTTTACATATTCGTGAATTTTAAGCTCTACATCACGTAGTAGTTTTCTGAAAGGATAATTAGTCCAACTTCTTTCCTTTGCTCAATTTTTTGTTCCCAAACATGCTCACAAGATTTGTAACTGATAATAATTGAATAGTTATTGTTATTATTAGGTTGAACTCCGGGCCTTTTGCTCTAAGCACTCAAAAGTAGAGAATCCTGGCAGTCCACAAGTAGAAGATCCTTCAGAACCCGTTCTCAATGATTCTCATGTTGTCAACCATCTTCCAGTGACACTGTCAATTAACAGACCTCAAAAGTTGGTGATTGGTCGAAGAAATGGAGATAATATGTCAACCTGTGTGGACTCTTTGGATGAAGATTCTGAGAAATCTATTGATAGTGATTCACAAGAGATGGAAATTTCAGATTCCAAATTTCTTCCTGAACTTGCATCTGAATTTAGTGATTTGACTACTATTAGTGCAACAGAGAAAGATGTTCTGAATTTTAGCCCTAATAAATTGGTTAAATTTGCAGATATCTTGAAAAAGGTATTTCTATCTAGTATCTATCTCTGACTGTTGGGTGTGTGTTCACCTTAATTGATCAATGTTTTAGCTAACACAAAATTGTGTATCACCAAATGTGCAGTTAATTGACCGAGGAAAAGTCGATGTGAACGAGGTTGCGGTGGAGATTGGCGAATCATCCGATACATTGATCTCAAAACTTACTGTAACTGCTTTCGATAAATTTTTTAAGTTTTACAACTTGAACATATTATTGAATGGTATTTACTGTCGTGCACTCTTGCTGCAGGGTAAAAACTTGTCCACTGACCTTGGATCCAAAATAGTTAATTGGCTTCAAAATCATGCTTTTATGGGTACCTTGGAAAAAAATAGGAAACTGAGATTAAAATCTGCTGCTTTATCCAAGGTAAGGGATGCAGCTGTTGATAAGCCTAATGCATTGCAAGGGCCTGAGTCAGATGTTCCGGATCCAGTCAATGTCGTGTCGGTTGTGCCATTGAGAAGAAACAAAAGCAACATGAAATTTTTGAAAGATGAGCAAGTAACTGGCCCATCTGAGTTGACGACAGAAAATGTTTGCATGAATAAACATACAAGTGAAGAACAAGAAAATTTGAGTAAGTATTGCATTGTGGAGTCAGAATTGTGAACTTAAGATCGTCTCTATTGAGTAATTTAATTTCATTGCCATAAATGAGAGCTATCTAAAAAAAGTCACACCACTAAAATTACTTTGTTTCGCATTGAACTAGATCTGACAAAAACCTTAATTTCTTGACATTTAATGACTTAACGAGGTTTAGGGCTGATCTTTTTGGTTCAACGTAGAAGTTATGAGAGTTTAAATGAAATGTTTTCACATTTTTGTCTTCTAAGTGTAGGCTTCTCTGATGTTCTTTATATGTTTTTACGTTGCTGGGCATACATGATTTATGCTCTCAAGGCATGCAATTGGATTGTTTAACGTTAACTTATTTTATTGATTAGCTCTTATTTAAGTCCCAATTACGGATAATCATCCATTATGACTTTTTAGTTGACATGAACCTTTTATGACAGAAAGCTTGGGGAAACATTCAGAAGGAGAACGAATTGGGGAGCTTGTTGTTACAAACCCCAGTATTTCATCGAGTGCTGATTGGGGAAATGTTATTTCTGAAGAAGCAAAACCTGGTATCAGTGATACAGTGTAGGTTTTTCAACTAGTTCGTGAGAATTAAGTGTTTAGTTATTTGTTGTTTTTTTTTCTCTTAAAGCTGTAAAAATAATTTATCTCTTTAATTTCATGAAAAAATTTATTTCTAGTTCTTATAGTTTCTCTCTCTAAATTCATGAAAAGTTTCGGTGTTTTATGAAGTTTGTGCTTATTATTACTACAGGAATCCAGTTGGGTCTTCTAGTTTTTACATCCACCCTTATATACAACATAAATTATTGCAAGTTCAGAGAAGGACACATCTGAAGAATGCAGTACTAGATTCTGCTGGTAAGGTCTCTTGTTTCTGCTTCTGCTGTCTGGGTATGATGTTATATTTTTTGAAAATGTGTCTTGCAGAATCATTGTCATCAAGTATCAGTTTAATTCAGCACAATCATCACTCGTCCAATGGTTTTGGGTTGAAATGTAATATAGCAATTGTGGACCAGTTGGCAAAGGCTAGGGAAATGAACGTTCTGAAATTTTCACCAAAAGATGAATTGGAAGGAGAAATCATTTACTATCAGAATGGATTATTTGGCAATGCAGAAGCAAGAGAGAAGTTAACTGGTATCCTTCTTAACCCATATCTTGGTATGTCTTAAACTTATCTCCAGCTCTCTCCTCACAAACAACCCAAAAGAGAGAGGGAGAAAGGGAGAAATAAGTCAGCAGCTAGGGAAAAATGTGGTTGTATCAATAATTTATATTTTTGTCCATCAATTGTATATTAAAAACATTCAAATTCTCTTTTTGTTTCAAATTCTTTATCCATTTCAATTTCTTTAATTTAGAATTCTAAATAGAATCAATATCTTCTAATATCTAATAATATAGTAGAATTGAATAAAAATTCTAGTTATATATATTAATATGACTGCCTGTATAGATTTTGTTAAAATTATTATATTTAGATCTAGAAAAAGAATTCTATTTCAAACTAGAAATGAAATAATTTTCATTACTAAGAACTATCTTATTCAATATATTTAACAAACTAATAAAAAATGAATTTGAAATGTCCCACTCGTTTTTTTATTAAAGAAAGATTACTTACAATTATGGTCAAATTGTTCTTATGGCTTCTGCAGAACAGTTAAGTTCTAATGTAACTAAGAGTCTACCAAAGGAGATTGATACTGCAAGAAGTCGAACATGGGATGTGGTTCTTGTTAACCAGTATCTTTCTCAGCTTAAGGAGGCAAAGAAACAAGGCAAGAAGGAGAGAAAACATAAGGAGGCACAGGCTGTTTTAGCTGCTGCAGCTTCTGCTGCTGCAAATTCTTTGAGGTCATCTCAGAGAAAAGATTTTTCTGAAGAATCTTCTCATCTCCAGGTTTCAACACTACATTCTTTTTTGATATTTCATGAATGTTGTGTGAAAATTATTCATCTAGCAGATTGCATGGGATTACCCTATTTTGTCTCATGATTTTGAACTTCTAATCTAATGAGGCATTTTTATTTCAGCAGATGTCCCAAGCCAAAGAAGCACTTTCAACTGCTCCCCTGCCCAAACTTTCATCAGACAAGCAATCAGAGTTTGTTCAATCCATATCTGGGTCGTCTAGAGATCATCCTCGATCATGCAATATCTGTAGACGCCCTGAGTCCATATTGAAGCCAATCTTAGTCTGTTCCAGTTGCAAGGTTTTTTTTTAGGCTTATCTCTTTTTTATTGGGTGTAACCACTATAGTTTGTTGAAAAAGTTCTTCTATATCAGGTTGCAGTTCACTTGGATTGCTATTGTAGTATTAAAGAGTCTTCAGGACCTTGGAACTGTGAATTATGTGTGGACTTATCTGCATCCAGAGGCTCTGAAGGATCGACTATTAATTTTTGGGAGAAATCAAATTTTCTTGTAGAATGCAGTTTATGTGGTGGCACCACTGGAGCTTTCCGTAAATCAACTGGTGGACAATGGGTCCATGCCTTTTGTGCTGAGGTGATTGGTTTAGTTGTTCATGCTTTGTTTTTCTTCTTTTTTAGCCTGCCTTTTTAAGAAACAGTCGTGCAACCAAGTATTATATCATTTTTTGAGTGAATTCATCAAAATGCATTTGTTTCATGTATTTTTCATCTTGTAGTGGGTCCTGGAGTCAACATTCAGAAGGGGGCAGGCAAATTCTGTGGAAGGAATGGTATGGAATACTGAAGTTAGAATAATGATTTTGTAGTTTCTTTCTGAAGGTAAACTTCTATCGAACTGAACCTTTGGTTATTATTCAGGAGAGTGTTTTAACTGGAGTTGATATTTGCTATATCTGTTGTCGCAAATATGGTGTCTGCATAAAGGTGAGGGTTCTTATACTAAATTTTTGTTGACCCTTGTCATTTATCTTTAGAGGTTTAGACAATATTAATTAATACTGTGTTCATTTATCCACTGCAGTGCAACTACGGCCATTGTCAGTCTTCATTCCATCCTTTCTGTGCTAGGACCGCTGGTCTCTTCATGAATATAAAGACTTCTGGTGGCAAGGTACAACACAAAGCTTACTGTGAAAAGCATAGCTCAGAACAGAGGGCAAAGGTTTGATTTTTTTTCCTATTTTTGTGTGTATTTGTGATATTTTTTAATTTCGGCTGACAGTTGAGGGCTTGTCTATATAATTTTTGGTTTGTGCAGGCTGAAAACCAATCTCATGGAACTGAGGAGTTGAAAAGAATCAAGCATATCAGGGTAAATATTTGAGCTTTAAGTTGACAATGCTTTTTTGTACAGTTGTTTCCTTATTCATTATCTATGATGAGGTATCGATGTTACTTTCTTTTTGGATCAAATGGAGATTAATTTTTATGTTGTAATATTGTCTTTCTTGATTAGTTCTACTTTTTACCCAAAATTGATGAAAACTTCATATGAAATCTAGGTTGATACTGAAGACAGATCGTTCCTTTTAATGGCGTGTTCACATAAAAATGGATAATGCCTCTTTATTGTTATGCTGTGACAATTGTGGATGGTCATATCACATCGGGCATAAATTTAAAAAACTGAAGCAAGGATTTCAAAACTCTAAGTTTAATACCTTCTGGAACTTCAACTATAATCATTACTGCAAGAATCCTTTTCTTTCTTCCGAAGAAATGTTATTTAACATGTTATCAAATTTTGAAGATTTTTATTTTGGATGCCTTAAGCTTGTCAAATTTATATCGAGGAATTTCATATGATTTTGTCTCGCATCTTTGGGTTTGAGTTTTAAGGTTGAAAGTATTAGATTCTTCTATTTTATTATGATTACGATCTTGAGATTGTATTGCTAATAGTTGCCAATAACTAAATAATGGGCCTGAAAACTGATTTATTGGTTTTTGTAATATCAGAATATATTAATGAGTTAGCTTTATGGTTACCAAGTCAATGTTTAATTCTGGATTGTTGTTGTGCAGGTTGAGTTAGAAAGGTTACGTCTTCTTTGTGAGAGGATCATCAAGCGTGAAAAGATAAAGGTTAGTCTTGTTTTGTCACTCAAATGTCTTTATCTTTTTTCTTCGTCTACTGTGATTTTCTATGCATTAACTCAATGCAAGTTTTTCTGATTGGACTGTGTGTGATGAACTCAAGCTTTTTAAGACTTTATTTCGCAGAAAAAAATTTCATTAGTTGGCCTTAGCAAATGTGTTGTTTTATGGATATATTTATGTGGGGGGCAGATGATTAATAATATGAAAATATGTTTTCTAGAGATTGCGGGGGAAACCATTTCAGCTTTCCGTTGGTCTTTAAAATTTCAATATTTTCTTTTTCAAACTAAACCTTTTTACTTTCCCATGAAAGTAGCATATGGATGCTTGTTAATTAAACCACGTTGGTCTTCTGTCATACCACATCATTTGTTGACTTTGTTCTTTTGAGATTATGAAAGTTCTATTTTGGAAAGAGCACAAAAACTTCAGTACAATGAAGGATCAAGGATGATTGTTTTTATTTCTTATTTATTTCCATGACTGGTTCTTTAGTTTTAATTACATTTCTTTCACTCCATTTTTTTTTGTGAAAATATTTTTGCCTTTCAATTCGGTTTTTGATCATGCCTCTATATTATCTCTGCAGCGAGAATTGGTTCTTTGTTCACATGACATTTTAATTTTCAAAAGAGACAACTCAGCAGGGGCAGCAATCGGGCAAAATCCTCGTATTAATCACGAGGTTAGCACTGAATCTGCCACAACATCTCTGAATGGACAAAGAGACGACCTCAAATCGCGCAGTGATACTGTCCAGAGATCAGATGATACAACCGTGGACAGCTCGGTTTCGGTCAAGCGTAGGAGAAAAGTTCATATCTCTGTAGACACTGACCAAAAGACAGATGGCGATAGTTCCACTTCGAAAAACCCTTTTGCTCGAAAAAACTTTGGGAAGCCTCAATTTTCAGGTAAGCAGATTCCTAATAGAAGACCTTCTGGTGCAAATGTTGGACATCGGTTAAGATCAAGAAAGGTATATATATATACCTTTACATTTGTTGTTTTATGTTGTTTCTTATTTTATTTTTAAATTGAGTAATGTTATATTTACTTTCTTAGAATATCATCTTATTGTACACGTTGACGCTTTAAATTGTGATTGGTCTAGTTAAAATGCATTATAATTAATTATTTATAATATTTATCGTATCAATCACAATTTAAGACGTCGGAACGTATATTGAGAAGGTATATTAAGAAAGATTAATCTTTCAAAATTATTACTCAGCCCCATGTTAATGTAATAGGCTGAAACTTTTCAAAAGGAGTTGTTGATGACGTCAGATCAAGCATCAATGAAGAACTCACTCTTACCAAAACAGTATCTATACGTTCCTGCTGATATGCTTACGAAGGAGAAGCAGATTAGCGAGGATGATGCTGTTCAAAAGCCAGCCGAAAGTGATGGATGACAATGTAAGGCTCTGCAGCCACTGGGACTTCGATTTATGGGCTGGAGGCCATGAGCCCCCAGATTTTCGCCTGGGAAACCATGTTCTGCTCGAAAACAAACAAGTCCCGGCCGTTCTAAAAACGAAGAGCGATAAAATTGCGCAAAAGAATATGAGCAGAGCATTATTGGTTGAGCTGGGAAATGTTATTTGGATCAAACGTTGTATATCACTGTGAGATTAAGTGTATAGTGGGGGAGACTTGATCTGGGTTGTGCTGTGTTTTTCCAGGGAAAGAGGAATATGAAAAGAGTGGATCTGAAGCAGAGAAACACGATGGCAGCCCAGCTGTTCCTGCTCTGTAAAGCTTTTGTATATCTTCCACAGTTCTTCAAATATCACAAGGTAGTCGAGCGATCCACACTCGTTTGTTTTGTATGTTGAGTTTAGTTTAGGTTAGTTTAGTTTTGCTTCTTCATTAGGTTGGATTTTTTGTTCATCTTCTTTCTCCTTAGTTTTACTTACTCGAAATTGTAAACAATCTACTGCAGGCTGCAATAGCATGTAGTTTTGCTCCATTTGTACGATAGAAAACGTTCTGCTTAAAATCTGCACATGTATTTTTGAACCCTTTATACAAAAGTCTGTATTTGTTGGGATCAGATTGGATGTAGTTTGTAGATGAAGATGAAGATGAGGTCGGAAGTGGGTCGGAAGTGGTGAATTTGTTGGTTGTAGCTTGGGTGAATAAGGTGTTGCTTTTGGTGCGCTTCTTGACCTGACCGATGCAGGTGATTCTCGGAGATAAAGGGTCTCCGGCGAAGTATTCCGGTCGGAGCTCCGGTTGGGGTAAGTTAAGGTCGTTGAGTAAGGGCCTGGAGCAGAGCATGGGCAAGAATAAGATTTTATGGGTGAATAGACGATCGTAATGTTTTCCCATCCCTCTCGTTGCCTCTCTCTTCCTTGAAATCTACTGCAACTCTGCAAGATAGAGCGAGAGAGAGAGAGAGATAGTTGGGGGGCTGCAGAGGTGAAGACAGGATACCAAAAATGGTCGTACATTACTATTAACAAACGCAAACTAACATCGAATAACTCCTAGAAAAATGGTCGTACATTTTTCCAAGTCCATTTCTTGTATATTTCATTATAAATTCGAATGAATTCCGGGCAATCTTGGATTTTTATTAATCTTAATCTACATTTACTTGGCCTGCAGATAATTATAGAAGGCATCATCCTTATTTGACAGCTTAGAGGGAATGATAGAAAAAATAGAGATGCTACCAAAGACATTCTCCACAAAATATTAATGTATATGGACTTTCCTAAATATTCGTCTTTGATGCTGCTCAAACAACATCTGTCCACAAGCCCACAACTGAATCAATAATCAAAATCAAAGAAAACTATTGTTTAGAACATGACCTATAAAAGAAAATATGATCTGAAATCTGGATTTACATGAAAAAATCAAGAAAAAAAACATGAGTACAAGAACAAATCTGCTACGAAGATCGAAGTATGAATACCAAGTTTTGCAACTCTAATTTATAAAAAAAATAAAATCCTAATAAGATTGTAAGATGAATCTGTCGGCTAGTTCAAATAAAATTTAGATCACATCGAATTCTCACAACTATATTGAAAAAGCAGTTGAGTTTTTTTGACCTCTTCCTATGAACACATACATTTGTTCCTTCCACTAGTGTTTAAAGATTTGAATATTTGGATGAATGGACATGATGAATTTCATCTAAATCATTGGAAGAAGAAGAGAGTACGACCAAATTTAACTAATCAAACCTAAACAAAGAAAAACATGACTTCATTTAAAAGGAAAAAAAAGAAGCAGAAAAGCCTCTAAAACATAACTCGAAATGAAAGAAGAAGAAATTGATTGACATTTCGACAAGAGATTGACTCTTTCATTTCCATCTGATGAGCAAAAGTTTTCAAGCGTACCTCGAGACAGGCTTTCAGCTGGTTATTTCCTTATCATATAAACCCTATGCTGATAAGCTTTCACCTGTCTTCTTTTTAATCTCTGAACAAGATCTCTCAATTTCTCAACTTTGAATTAATAAATCCCTAGACAATGCAGTCGAAGAGATATGCCATCATGAATATACGATACCACCAGAGATTTCATCATTTCCTACCTCCCCTGGGATTGAAACTTGGTCCGAGCCATTATTTTTTCCATCTATGTCCTTTTCGGGATCTTCATCTCCGGAATCTCCGTTTTTCGTAATGGTCTCACTATGGTTTTGTGTTTTTGAATGTAAATTCGAAAAAGAAGCAGATGGAGTAACACCCAATCCTCTAGAAAGACTTACGTACTGGAAAACCAGCTGCTTATATCGATTGAGAAGTTCATCGACATCGCTGATAGTTAAATCACCAACACGTGCAAACAAAAACGGATAGTCTCGAAAACTTTGCTCACCTGATTTTTCCTTTAGAATCATGGTCGCCCCTTTATTCTCCAAATCTGAGAGGGACAGAGTTTTCGCCAGTGATAAGTCATCTGTAGCATTTGATGCTTCCTCTACTTTGGATTTGTCTTGAGATAAATTGTGTAATAGAGTGGAGTTTTTATCAGCAAAATTCAGAGCCTGATAACTAGTTTCGGTAGCTTCAGACCCCCGATCAGTCACAGAATTTAGGTCACTTTGATTTGATTGACTGTCACCATCAGTTGAAAGGCCTGAAAGAACAAATCGCGCGAATTCCATGCTCTTTTCAAACTCAGCTTCCTCCATTGATATGGATTTTGCGTCAATGTTTGAGATGAATGACTCAGCAGACAGCATGTTTGTGAAAAAATAAGCAGCTTCCCCTGCTAATCTCGATTGACGTCTATACCTTTGAATGTATAGTAAATTTGAATGCAGTTGTGGAGGATTTGCCTGGAAATTTAATTGTAAATGTAAGACAATGAAATAGATGTTTGCGTTGAATAGAACATCAAGGGAGAAACGGAAGAAAGGGGCATAAATTTTAAGGAAAATGTGAATTAAAAAGCAAGTACCATACTTGAGATGGAAACGCTGTCAACTAAAAAGAAGCAACAAGAAGATATAACGTAAGACATTAGCTCTATATCAACAAATAGATATAGAAGCAAGATACTGAAAAATAAAACTAGCTAAGTAGGTAAGCAAATAGTGAAGTACATTTCTGTGAGATAAAGAAAGACAATAAGCTAATGAAAATTTCTTCACCAATTCCTCAGAAGCAATGATGATCAATATATTACAAATGTATGTATCAATGTATGAAATTAAAGAAGGAAGGAACGAGGAATCAAGTGACAGAAAATAAACACTGTATGGTTAAGAATAATGGAAAGAAAATTTATTGCATGTAATTGGCAACCTTACCTTTATAGTAACATAAATAAGGACGGGAAGGAACTCATCAGCACCAGGAGGATTCTCATGTGATGCCATGGTAACATTAAGAAGCAAGTTGTTGATGACCTTGCAACAATTTAGGATGCACACAAGCTTGTCCCTTGGTGCTTTATACATATTGATCTTTTGCAGTTCCTTTTGAGCAAGCTATCATTAAAGTAGTATAGATATCATGATCAACTCTACAGATTACTTTGAATATGTAAAATGCTTTAAGATAGTGAACACACTAGTAGATTAAAATTTCTGAGGTCACTTTAGCCAATGCCCAAAAAAAGTTAAGAAGGTAATATTTCTCACAAACATCAACAAAGTTGTATTTGATCATCTGACAATTATAAAAAAGTTAATGTGTACTTGGAAAACAAAGCATTGATAGGGAACTTAGGTTAAGAATCCAACAAGGGACACATTCTTAGAAGGTTGGTACGTCTTTGGTATCCTAAATAACAGTGCATCAAGGATTCTCATGAAGCAATGCCATCCTCGAGATATAAAGTACTTTTCTGATCTAACCAATAAACAAGGCATCACATACTATTCATTCTAAAGTCAAACTTAAAAGAAAAAAGGTCTAATAAACTTCCACATAAATAAATGGATCAAATGCTTCTTGACCATGAATAAATTTATAATTTCATACCTGAAATCTACACTAAGAACTTTTCTGAAAGTAAGCTGGGACTCAACATGATCAGTACAGATTCAAGTGACATGTTAAGAGCCTTCACCGGGATATGTAATACCAGGTAAAATACAAGTCAAAAAATAAATACATGAATTCATTTGCATAAATGTTACCTCAAAATATCTAATTAATTTAAAAGGTCAAATTAATCTAAACATTAATACTAAATAAAAGAAGTTTAAAGGATTAACATAGAACTGACAAGAAATATAGGAAAAAGGAATCTGGAAAATTAAGAATATGATCCACTTACCAGCCATGATGATTCAGTTTGAAAGTTTGGGTGAATATCCAAATTTTCTGGTCGAATAAATTGTTGAACTAAAGCTATCTTCTCTGATAGTTGTTCATCCAGTTTCACATCATCCGGGATTGGAGTAAATACACGGGGAAATAATTTTGTCATTACATACTTCTCTAGTCCCTGTTTTAGTGGGTCGCAAGGAAAAACAAAATAAATCAATTCAAAACCATTCTCTATGGGATATGTACCCGACAAGATTTGGAAGATAGAATGACACAAACAATGGATCAAATGTTCATTCTGATTCATTACATATATGATAAAGGAACATGCCATGAACTTATTCCAAAGTTAGCTAAAAAACAGTGGAATGATAAAAATCCTGCAGCAATTTGACCAAAGCATGACTTTAGACATAGCATATATTTATCCACTAGATTACCAATCCTTTTCTTTGAAGCTACCGGAATTATCCCCCTAAGGTTTCCTAGTTCACAGGAATGCAAGATAATACACCAGCAATAAAATCAAACAAAATTTATTTTTAGTATTGAGGATGTGGGGCAAAGTAAGTCAGTGAAAGAAAGTTATTCTAGGTTAAATTTCAACCGCTTAAAAGAGTGATATTCTGTACATATCTAAATTACTCACTTCACCAGCACTTTCTAGTTCCTCCTCTGAGCAACCTGACCAGAGTGGATGAGCTCTGAAAGCTGCCTCCATTTTGGCGAAGAACTCCTGCACAGCTGCACTATCCTTATCTGGATCAGGACTATTATTTGAAAACGACACAACAAAGCTGCCGGGAAGAAAAACAGAACCATAAGTAAGATCAACAATAAATAGGATGGAAAAATATTCCTATATCAAAAGTGAAAAATGGACAAGTCAGGTCATCGCCTAGTTATTCAGTCATAAATCGAAGAAATAGAAACATAAAAGTAAACATTCAGCTCAGTCGAATCAGCTAGTATTCTCCACTGAAACAGCAATTTACAGTCTCCAAAACGAGCGATCACCGCAAGTTATTCGAAATAAAAATCTGCGGCTAATAATGATCGGAACACCAATCAATCGGAACACCAACATAGACAAATCAGAGCGAAAAACAAAAGTAGATGGATTCCAACAGCCAATCCAGTTCACGATCAACAGCGTGCACTATAAAGCAGCGAAAATCTGACAAATCGAATCCAATTTTACCTCTTGATAGATCGGACGAATTCAGAAGCTGATGGTTGACGCATGCGGTCAAGGAAATCATGCAGACCTAGAAAAACGTCGGAATTCTCCATTGACAAAGGCAAGAGGCTAGTTGCAAAGAAACCACGAGTTCTGAAATTGGCGGAGAATGAAAATTCTCAGAAGTGGAAAGAGGGGCGAGAGCTTCGAAAACTTGACAGCAAAGCTTGAGATATTGTCGTTGTTGCTGACCATGGGAGATAGATTAACTCAACGATGATTAATTAATTTAGTTAATCATACTTATCCAACCTTAATCAAGCTTAAAATTAAATAACTACGTGGAAATATTATAAATTAGTTTTGTATTTAATTAAAATAGTATAAATTTATAATTATTTATTTCTGAATTCATGTTAGACACTGTAACTAAATATATTTTTTAGTGATACTGTAAATTTTAATTGAATTAGTTTATACTTTAAACTTTAAAGTATGAGTATTTTTTAAATAATATCTTAAAATTTTAATTCTATTAATTAATTTATTAAAATAGGATTGTATTTTCAATTAATATTTTAATATTTATTTTTTTTATGAACAAATATCTTAACATTAGATTTTTGTAATTATTTAATTTTTACTATTAAATTTTGATTTTTTATTCTAATTTTTCATTTTAGATCATCATAATCAATAGTGTACAATAATTCAAAAAATTTAAAACTAAATTATAAAAAAAGACTTCATTAACTTAAATTTCATGATATGATATTAGTTGATAATTGTCTAAATTTTAATATGTTAATTGATAAATTAAAACTTTAAGGCATCAATTATAAAATATTGATATTTTTAAATGTCAATTAATTATATTAAAAGTTTAAGGTGACAGTTAAAAAAAATATCTCAACTCGAGTGTTCATTGATGATTACCCTATTTAATCTTTTTTCTTATTTTAGATGATGATGTGTCAAATTATTATTAATACGATAAATATAATAAATAATTAAAATTAATTAAATCAGTTAATGTTTATCATATGAGCACGTAACAATGATGTTTATCTTTTTTGCTCTTCTCAAACCATGTCTTCCTATCTTCTCATCCTCGTAATTTCCAAACACAAGATGTCACATTCCGGCTCGATAATTCACTATCTCCAAGGCTTTCCCCGTTTCGCTGACTGCTTCTCGAGCTTTTCAATTTTACCTTCTATAATCCTATAAAGGTTTTCCTTTAGGCGAGAAACCCATACAAATATGACTCGCATGCCCCAACCATCAAGCCCTTCGATCGATCAGAGTCCCAAATCAATTGTTAGTCCTTCGATCGAAGCCACAATGGTGTTTTAATCGTCTCGAGAATGAGAGACATGATTAAAATCAACGGTTTTTAACTTCAATTTATAAATTTCTAATTGTTTTATTGTCGAAAAAATAGAACTTAGCCTTAGTGAGGGATAACGAACATTAAAAAGAGAATCTATATGGGGCTAAAATAGTAAATTGGCGCATAATAATAGAGCAAAAATAAAGCACAAAATATCAGATTTCCAACATAGAAACGAACGGTGGAGATTCACTCTCACTCCCTCCCTCTGTTTTTATATACCCCATCTTCTCCACTATCTCTCTCTCTCAAGAATTCTAAACCTTCCCTTCCGATGGAGTGAGCCAGCGAGTTGCCGAGTCGAACCAGTCAAAAGAAGAAGAAAATGATGGTGGGGAAGATACCACGTCCTCCGATGAAGAGAACAACAAGCATGAAGGAGATCACCTTCGACGTCGACCCAAACGTCGGCTCCGAACAAGCTCCGCCGCCCGATCCTTTCGGTTTCCGGCCGCCGGAGAAAGTTTCACCTAGACCCAGTAGCCGCCGTCACTCGGCCGACTTCCTGGAAACGCCGGACCATTTTCTCCGATCTTGCTTTCTCTGCAAGCGCCGCCTCTTTCCCGGCCGCGATATTTACATGTACAGGTAAATAAAATATAAAATTAACAATTTATGAATAAATATATCATCTTTCTGTGAAATTAAATTGATTACGTAAAATATAAAATTGGAAGCAGAGGGGACAGTGCGTTTTGTAGTTTGGAGTGCAGGCGAGAGCAGATGAAGAAAGACGACAAGAAGGAGAAGTGCAGTGTGGCGTCGAGGAAGGAATCAGGTGTGGCTGCGTCATTTGCCACTTCTGGTGGACCTCCACTTTCCACCAATGGCGAAACTGTTGCTGCCTCTTAGTCCTTTGTGATTGGCCCTCCAATATATGAAATCTATTTTATTTTCTTCCACTTTAATTATTAAAGAATACGACCTTTTGTTTGATTCTCATTTCTCACTATATTATTGAAAAAATAATAATTAATATAGAATATAAGAAAAGATAAATGTTGTATCATTTATTCAATTTTAATTCAACGGTCAATAATTAATGATAAAATTATTTGATTAATGGATGAAAATTATACGAAAATAAATTGATTTTCGGTGTGGATATTTAGAAATTAATTAATAAAACGTATATTTGTTTTTGGTGGTGGTAGTGGGGCCCACTTGGAATCAATCGTTGATGGGGCCCACATACTTTGTCAGGTGGGGTCCAGAAATGGAGAGGTCACAATTTGAGGGGGTCGTAGTCACTAGCTACGTCGGAGCTCCGGCGGGTCAGAATCGGAGACCCGGATCGAATGGCTGTGACGTGCCAGATTTTAATCAATGGCTATAATTGTCGGTTCCTGTGGGCCACAAACCAGCTGTTTGGGGTGGGCCCATCGTTCAACTATTTTTGTATGATTCTTCGTTCAAAGAACTTTTTTTGTGGATTATGATTATAATTAATTAATATATTAAAATATAAATAATTATTTATTATATTAGTAAAT
>QAOC01008910.1:1147232-1227967 GCA_003255005.1 Begonia fuchsioides | reverse complement strand
ATCAGATATGTTTGTTCTTGTAAATTGAATCTGAACTCTTCGATCTGATTCAAATCTGACACTAAATTCTTAATTTGTTTCGTTTAGGTCTACATTGATTTTGTAAAATTAAAAATCAATTCAATCTGATCCAATCCGGCCTAAATATTTGGTTCGAGTTAGGTGGGTACTAATCTAAACATCTTTTATTTATTATTTCAACAAAATATGGAAGAAGAACGATTTGTGAACTCTTGTTTTTTTTTTCATTTCGTTTAGTGCTATATAATATAAAATTGACATAAATAACATTAAAAATAAAATAATAACTCTTTGACTTTTTATTTCTAAAAATCACACAATAATTTTTTACATTTCGTTACTAAAATGATCATAACTTCTTTCACAGTGCTTGAAATGACTTGAAACTTGGATAATTGGAAACTAAACATCCATATAATAAAAATTCATAGGTGACACGTTAAATTTAGTGATTGTTTGTCTTTATAAGAGTAAGTCGAAATCTGCCAAAAAAACTGAGTTTTTATTGTTATTTATTTCATTGATTTTAATGTACATTTGAGATTTTCTCTTATTTCAAGTAAAATTTAAGTGAAATTTTAGAATTAATTTTTACATAATTATCTAATTAAAATTCGAAAAATAGTTGAGAAATGCCCTATGAACTAAAAGATATATATATATATATCAAAGCAAATATTCATAATTTTAAGATTACAAAATCAACCTATTTTTATTTGAAAAAGAGAATCAAACCCCCATTAGACAAAATATGGAAAATTTTCTTGATCTTTACTTTCATGGTTGCAATAGCCATGGCTGTCGAAAAAGGGCCGGCAATGGCTGATTCAGCAGGAGACTGCACGTCGGTGCTGTTCGACCTGGACGGCTGCATTCCGTTCATCACTGCCGGAAGCGAAAAGAAGAAACCGGCGAAAGACAGCTGCTCGGGCTTATGGTTTTTATGTTGGTTTTATAGTAATGTTATCTTTGAAACGTTCGATAAATCGTTGTATTTTCTCGACTAGTAACTGAGCACGGAGGAAATATCGAACAAAATGATTCGAATTTCATGGAGAGTTGGATGCTCGGCAAAAGATTTATCGATTGCCAAGTTCGAGTTAATTCATTGTTCGATGACTCGGGTTCATTTCTATCGAAATCATGATTTTCTCATGATAATTTTCTGATAAAGCTCCGGTGATCGAAACACCAAGTGAAGCACCGGCTGTCGCCGGAGCATCTCCGGCAGCCTCTCCGTCAGGAGCTCGTGTCATCACAGCCAGCCCGATTCTCCTTTTCCTCGCAGGCATTTTTTCACTATCGAATTCGCACTATGATTTCGTTCCATCAGCTACTTAGAACTAGGATGTTTCTTCTTGTTTTTAGGGTTTCTTTCATCGACTCTATTTATTTTAATAATATAGTTTTATTTGAGGATTTGGAAGATAATCAACTAGGATTGTTCACATTAATCTTTATTTAAGTCTAGTATAGTTACCAAATTATATATATTATATAATAAAGTATATAGTATGATACCTAAACATTGCATCAATCGGTCAACGTTTGAAAGTAACACATGTAGGACGTTTGAACAAATTATATTTTTATATTTTCGTAGACCATAATAGTTTAATATCTTTAATTTCTTATATTAATTTTTTAAAATAAAAATTGATGTGACAAACAATAATTGTTGTGATTAGAATAAAATTTAATTTTATCAATCATTAGTTAGTTTGTCATGGCATATTTTAAGAAATATTAAATGTACAATTATCTTAAATTACCTAGATTGACATAAATTAATTTAGAAAATGAATTTATTAAATCATAGTTATTCCAAATATTATAAATTAATTTTTTTAATAATAAATATGTATGGTATAAACAAAATTTTGACCATTGAACTCATTTGAAACGAAATTCAAACTATTTTGAAGCATACATTAATTTGAAAAGTAAACTATATGATATAATATTTAACAATAATAATTGGTTCATGAATTAGAATAATAATTTATACATAAATACAATCATTATCAACACATAAAATAAATTATAATAATTATTAATTAAATCACAAAGTGTTCCATCTCCTCTCCTCAATTATATTTAATTTGCTCGTGGCAAATAATAATTGATATAACTTAATTAATTAATTTAATTATTATTTTTTTGACATTTTATGAGAGTAGAATAATAAATAAATAAGCTTATATTATATTATGGAGTTGCGAGGAGAGGAGATGAACCGGGGATGAATTTTTCGTGTCTCTTCTGGACAAGTGAAGATTGCGTGGTTGGACCTAATTCTCCACCCTTAACCTAACCCCTCTCTCTCCTCTTCTCTCTCTTGAGTGATGAACAGAAATTGATGAGTTCTGCAATCTGTTCTTTAAGGGGAACAAAGATAATGTAGAATAACGATGGAAAAGTCAACTTTGATTTGAATAATTTGCTGGGTAAAGAACAAAATGGATGATTAAGATGGAGGAAGAGGGAGGGAGGGAGAGACGGGAGAGAGAGAGAGAGAGAGAGTGAGAGAAGGGTTGGTCGACGCCTGTACCGGTGCACCAACCTCACAGTCAAATTCGAAGCCGTCACCGTCAGAAGAAAAAAACGATTCATTTATTGTGTGTTCTAAATTAATGGGTTCATTTTCAAGCCCCGTAAAAGTAGATTTTTCTCAGAAAAAAATGACCTTCTTAATGATCTTCCAAAAGGGCATAGAATAGCAGAATCGAGCCATCGAGGGACAATATAAAAATTAGTTTTTTAATCAATAAGTCTAGATGTTGTTGAATCTCCGGTCAATTCCGGCTGTTCAAAAACACCCAAAGCTCAATTTGCTTTGATGGGTCTGCTTACCACCAGAGGAGAGAGAGGAGATAGAGGTAGCTGGGTGGGAACTACCTTGAGCCTACAGGAGGAAGAAGAAGAGAAGAGTCAAGAGGTGTGGATGAGGCAGATACCACGTGCAGCTCCCATTAAAGCTGTTAGAAATGGAAGCCCAAACCCAAACCTACCCACTTCAATTCCTTAAAACCTTTGCAGGTAGCTGTTAGAAATCGAGGTTCTCCCACTCTTGCACTTTTCATTTCTCCACCCACTAATGATTCCAACCCAGATTCACAGATAGAGAAGCCATTTGTATATTCTCTGAAAGAGAGGCCAAAATCTTTGATCAAATCGGTTGATCATTTAGTATACTGAAGCAATTTCATCCTTGTCTTAGCAACGGTTTGTTCCTATTTTTCTTCCCTTTTTTTTTTATTCTGGGTTGTTGTGTTTGAGCTGAGAACAACACCAGCGCTTAAGAATTCGCTTCCATTTTGATTGCTGTCTTGTTAGTTTAGACTCTTGGATCGAGCTAACGTATATTTAATCTCTTCTACGAATTAATTAATTTACATTTCATGATTGATTTGTCTTTGCGATTCAACTTGTCGCGTTCTTTAGTTTTTAATATCTATAATTTGGTTCTCCAATTGAACGAGCTAATTGTATTTCTAAACTGGACATGGAGAAGAATTCCACTCAAGAAAGTGGTAAAAGCCATAATCATAATTCTTCAATATGATTATTTTATGTTTATCTCTGCTGCGAAAAGGATTGTCGTGCTTTTGCTTGATCGACAGACTCAAAAAAATCTGTGTTTTTCTTAAAACTTGTAAGCTTCAAGTAATATATTTTTCTTTTTTTGTTCAGTCGAAAACATGTTAGAAATCCAAAGAAAATCAGCCATGGGAAGCATAGGGCATAGTAACGGAAGTCTAAATGGGATAGCTTCGATCAGAAACTCAGTTACATTGTCTGCAATCGATGATTTCTGCTATGCGCTCGGGGGAAAGAAGCCAATCCATAGTATTTTAATTGCTAATAATGGAATGGCAGCAGTCAAGTTTATTCGTAGTGTTAGAGCATGGTCATACGAAACATTTGGCACCGAAAAGGCCGTGCTATTAGTTGCAATGGCTACTCCAGAAGACATGAGAATCAATGCGGAACATATTAAAATGGCCGATCAATTTGTCGAAGTTCCAGGGGGAACTAACAATAACAACTATGCCAATGTGCAACTTATTCTCGAGGTATATTCATCATAAATTGAACTCAATCAGGCAGTGATTATATTTTTTTATAAAATCAAGAGCTTTTATTGCAAGTCATGTAGTTTGACAATTGAAAGGTTTTTTTTTCTTATTTTTGTTGTGTTTCTTCACTATGCAGATGGCAGAAATTACTCATGTCGATGCGGTTTGGCCTGGTTGGGGCCATGCGTCGGAGAATCCTGAGCTCCCGGACGCTTTGAATGCAAAGGGAATTGTATTTCTTGGACCTCCAGCTGCATCCATGGCTGCCTTAGGGGATAAAATTGGTTCATCTTTAATCGCCCAAGCTGCAGATGTGCCCACCCTCCCATGGAGTGGGTCTCATGTAAGTTTGTTAATCTTTCTGAATAGCCTCTTTCCCACCCCATTCTCTCTCTCTCTCTCTCTCCCTCTCTTAAATTTCTTTACAAAATTATCTCTTCCAGGTGAAAATTCCTCCAGATGGCAGCTTGGTTACAATTCCTGACGATATATATAAGGAAGCTTGTGTTTCTACTACTGAAGAAGCTATTGCAAGCTGTCAAGTTGTAGGATACCCTGCCATGATCAAAGCTTCATGGGGTGGAGGTGGAAAAGGCATAAGAAAGGTCAGGCTTCTCAATATTATGTTCTTTCTCAATGACATGAACTTTATGCCCCTATAATTCTTGAAAAACATTGTAATTTTCTCTGAGAAATTTTTCAGGTTCATAATGATGATGAAGTTAGAGCATTGTTCAAGCAAGTCCAGGGTGAAGTTCCTGGCTCACCCATATTTATAATGAAGGTTGCGTCCCAGGTTAGATCATCAAAACATTTTGATTCAATTGACCATTCATCCTAAAGAGAATAAAATGCTGATTAAAGGTATTGCTCTTACGGTTTATTAGAGTCGACATCTCGAGGTTCAATTGCTATGTGATCAACATGGAAATGTTGCTGCTTTGCATAGTCGTGATTGCAGCGTTCAAAGGCGGCATCAGAAGGTTAGTTCATTTCTTCATTGATTTATTTGAATAATTTGTTTCATCAATCTAACAAATACGAATCCAAGTGCTTGATTTTGAGAATCAAAGTTAGATAATTTCTCTATTCTTTACAACTAGATCATTGAAGAGGGTCCGATCACAGTCGCGCCTCTAGAAACAGTGAAAAAGCTGGAACAAGCAGCTAGAAGATTGGCTAAAAGTGTGAATTATGTTGGAGCGGCTACCGTCGAGTATTTATTTAGTATGGAAACTGGCGAGTACTATTTCTTGGAGCTAAATCCTAGGTTACAGGTATTGTTAACTGAGAATAAGAACTATATTGGCTTCTCGTGATTTTGTCTATTTCGTAGCTGATTATAATTGTGATTTCAATAGGTGGAGCACCCTGTTACTGAGTGGATTGCTGAAGTAAATCTCCCAGCCGCGCAAGTAGCCGTTGGAATGGGCATTCCTCTCTGGCAAATTCCTGGTATGATTGTAAATAAACTTCATAATTTCGATTTAACGTTATTTAAGGTTGTTTTATGATATTCTGTCTCTTAGCTTTATGGTTTGTTTAATTAGAGATGAGGCGGTTTTATGGAGTCGAGCATGGTGGAGGATATGATGCTTGGAAGAAAACATCTATTGTTGCCACTCCGTTTGATTTTGATAAAGCCGAATCGATTCGGCCAAAGGGTCACTGTGTGGCTGTTCGTGTAACGAGTGAGGACCCAGATGATGGTTTCAAACCGACAAGCGGGAAAGTACAGGTTAGCAACTGTGTGATACTAGCCTTTGGTTAATGAAAGTGGGCATCTATTTTCTTATTTTTGTGAGATTATAATGAATTTAATAATTTTATATAGGAGCTGAGTTTCAAAAGTAAGCCAAATGTGTGGGCATACTTCTCTGTTAAGGTAAATTTTTCATTGTGGATTTTTCTTTTTGGCTCAAATTTTCAACAATGAGTTCTCATTCTGAGTAATCTATGCAGTCTGGAGGAGGCATCCATGAATTTTCAGATTCTCAGTTTGGTATGTGTTATGACTACCTAACAAGCTCAAAATTTATAATTTATTTATATTTTTTTCTGCATTTTCTAAAATCTTCAATCCTCTATCAGGACATATTTTTGCTTTTGGAGAGTCCAGGCCTCTTGCCATTGCAAATATGGTTCTTGGACTAAAGGAAATTCAAATTAGAGGAGAAATTCGAACAAATGTTGACTACACTATCGATCTTTTGCATGTAAGCCTCTAACATGTTTCGTTCTTGCAGAAAATATTTTATTTTGCAAATTGCTATTATTATTTGTTTGTAAAGCTACCTGAACCACTATTTTTTTAATCTTCTGAAGGCTTCAGATTACAAAGACAATAAAATTCACACTGGTTGGTTAGACAGTAGAATTGCGATGCGCGTTAGAGCAGAAAGGCCACCTTGGTATCTGTCTGTTGTTGGAGGAGCTCTATTTGTAAGGCGTCCTAAAAGTTCATAGTAACATCTATTATCAAGTGTCTTCAGGTTTTTGGTTAAAATGATTTTTTTTTTCTTTTTTCCATTTTAGAAAGCATCCACTAGCAGTGCAGCTATGGTGTCAGATTATGTTGGATTTCTTGAAAAGGGTCAAATTCCTCCTAAGGTATTTGCTCAGGAGGTCTACAGACGATATTACTAAATTTCTTGTTGAGTTATCCTTCAAAAACTTATTTTTCAATCCTCTTTACAGCATATTTCACTTGTCCACTCACAAATTTCTTTGAACATTGAAGGAAGCAAATACACGGTATGCACTATCGTTTCAAAGTCCTTCACTTTTCTTGTCTTTTGAGAGTTCATTTTATTTTTTAATATTCTTAAACTTGTTGATATTTCTCTAGATTGACATGGTAAGAGGTGGACCTGGAAGTTATAGACTTGGAATGAATGGGTCCGAGATTGAAGCAGAGATACATACACTTCGTGATGGAGGTTTATTGATGCAGGTAAGTACTTAGTTTTTCAGAATTTTATCAGAATTGAAGTTTTGTCAATGGTTTCACTCTTATGTATATGATATAATGTTACTTTTTGGGGGAATAAATGATATTTTTCTCTGGGTTAGAGATGCTAAGAGGTCGCTCTTCAAAATCTTAAATATTTTGTTTTCAACCTGTTAATCTTGCTGCAGTTGGATGGAAACAGTCATGTTATCTATGCAGAGGAAGAAGCAGCCGGTACTCGACTTCTCATTGATGGAAGAACTTGCTTGCTTCAGGTTTTTATGCGTCGCTTACCCATTTATTTTTTTATTTTACTGTTTTTAACTTAATCATGGTAACCCGAGATTTGGATTAATTTGATCCAGAATGACCATGATCCGTCAAAATTAGTTGCCGAGACTCCATGCAAACTTCTGAGATTTCTTGTTCCCGATGGTAGTCATATTGATGCTGACACGCCGTACTCAGAGGTCGAGGTTATGAAGATGTGCATGCCTCTTCTTTCACCTGCCTCCGGGGTTGTCCATTTTCACATGTCAGAAGGTCAAGCCATGCAGGTAATTCATGTTTTATAGAGAATATATAAACTTGATGATGAATATGAATAATTTCTCTCTGTCCTGCAGGCTGGTGAACTTATTGCCAGGCTTGATTTGGATGATCCTTCAGCGGTAAGAAAAGCAGAGCCTTTCCATGGGAGCTTCCCTGTTCTTGGACCTCCAACTGCAATTTCTGGTAAAGTTCATCAAAGATGTGCTGCCAGCTTAAATGCTGCTAAGATGATTTTGGCCGGTTACGAGCACAACATTGACGAGGTTTTGATTGCTATGAAATCAAGGACAATCTTTGATGATCTTGTCATTTTCAGAATATAAATCTTAAATTTATTTTATTTGTTTAGGTGGTGCAAAGCTTACTCCATTGCCTGGACAGTCCTGAATTGCCTTTCCTTCAGTGGCAAGAATGTATATCTGTTCTTGCGACCCGTCTTCCGAAAGATCTAAAATCTGAGGTGATTAATTTGCTTAACCTTCAGAGTTTTATCATTGATTGGCTTTATATGCTCATATTTCAACCTGGGTTGATATTGATTCTATCAGCTGGACTCAAAATATAAGGAATTTGATGTAATTTCGAGTTCCCAGAATGTTGACTTCCCAGTTAAACTGTTGCGAGGAGCTCTCGAAGTAAGTTTCTTTCGCTAAATGTATTTTTTATTATTGTTTCTCCCTTTCTCTTGGATTAACTAAAGTTAGGCATATAATAATCGCTTAGGCACATCTTTCGTCTTGTCCCGAGAAAGAAAAAGGAGCCCAAGAGCGCCTGATTGAACCATTAATGAGCCTTGTCAAGTCATACGAGGGTGGAAGAGAGAGTCATGCTCGCCTTATTGTTCAATCTCTTTTCGAAGAGTATTTATCCGTGGAAGAGTTATTCAATGACAACATTCAGGTGAATAATCTCTTTGGCATTACTTTGAAAATTAATATTTATTTAAAACTTATTTCGGATAACATTGACTACATTTTTGATAAATCCAAAATTCTTTTTCTAGGCTGATGTAATTGAACGCCTGAGGCTTCAATATAAGAAAGATCTGCTGAAGGTGGTAGACATTGTTCTTTCTCATCAGGTAACTAATAAAAACTTGACTATTCTTGAATTTTCTTTTTCTCAAAGCATTTTCATATACCTTCAGTTTATGAATACTGTCCTCATGATTTGGTTTTCAGGGCATCAAGAGCAAAAATAAGCTCATTCTGCAACTCATGGAACAACTGGTTTATCCTAACCCTGCTGCATATAGGGATAAATTAATTCGATTTTCAGCTCTGAACCATACCAGTTATTCTCAGGTTTGACTGTGATTTCTTAGATATGACCATGATAAATTTGTGAACCATACCGCCCGTGTGGTTCCAGTTCAAAAAATGATACCCGGAACCTTTTTAAAAACTATCTGGTTAAAAATTTAAATGAAAATTAAAAAATATATAATTTTAAATATTTTTATTGTTTTTGAGTNTATACTAAAAATTAAAAAAATTATAATTTTAAATATTTTTATTGTTTTTGAGTTGGATATTCAGATTTTGCGCTGTTTTTCGGGTTGCAAGGTTTGGGTCTTACTTTTTTGTCAAAATTTTGACCTACGAGCCGGGTCAATTTCACATTTTTTTACCTTAAAAACTGTGAACTGACTCGTGAACTGCCGGTCTAAATTGGCTCTGCTCGTGACTTATAAATTTTAAAGGCAAAACCGGCCTGGCCGGTTCCGAATTACCCGCTGCTGGGCTCAGGGCCGGTTTTGCCCCCACCCCTAGTGACACAGTACACTATCAAAGATTTTATTCTTTAAGATTTACTGAATGCATGAAGTGATAATTATTCACCTCATCCTAAAAATTCTTATAATATTCCTTGATTGTTTTCGCAGTTGGCGCTCAAGGCAAGTCAACTGTTGGAGCAAACTAAATTGAGCGAACTTCGGTCCTCTATTGCTAGAAGTCTTTCCGAATTGGAAATGTTTACAGAGGATGGAGAAAACATGGATACTCCAAAGAGAAAAAGTGCAATTAATGAACGAATGGAAGATCTTGTGAGTGCTCCTTTGGCAGTTGAAGATGCTCTTGTCGGTTTGTTTGATCATAGTGATCACACCCTTCAAAGACGGGTGGTGGAGACTTATGTTCGTAGGCTATATCAGGTACCATAATCAAACCATTGAGATTATCAAACGCCTGATCCCAAAAATTTATGATTTTAGGCTGATTTGGTTTTGTTTTGTTTTTTTGTTTTTTTTCAGCCCTATCTTGTAAAGGGGAGTGTTAGAATGCAATGGCATAGATACGGTCTCATAGCTTCATGGGAGTTT
Organism: Begonia fuchsioides; assembly: GCA_003255005.1. Classification (NCBI taxonomy): domain Eukaryota; kingdom Viridiplantae; phylum Streptophyta; class Magnoliopsida; order Cucurbitales; family Begoniaceae; genus Begonia; species Begonia fuchsioides. The sequence continues at coordinate 1,218,042 of QAOC01008910.1, read as the reverse complement.
TTGGAAGAGCGATCTGACAAGAAAAATCCGATAGAAGATCAAACATCGTCTAAATCATTGGTTGACCAAAATAGTAACAGAAAATGGGGAGCCATGGTAGTAATTAAATCGCTTCAAATCGTACCAGCTACACTAAATGCAGTTTTAAAGGAAGCTAATCACAACATTCTTGAAGCTGTTTCTGACAAGTCTTTAGAATCACCTGGCTTTGGTAACATGATTCACATTGCATTGGCTGGGATCAATAATCAAATGAGTTCACTTCAGGATAGGTATGTTATATATTTTATGTTATCCCTTATAATAACTCAATCAACAAAGAAAAATTATCTTCAAGAGCAAAATATTTATTATGCTTGTATCTGCCTTAATTCTATCTATTATTTAAGTAGAGCTTTTTCATAGACATTTATTCAAATAGCTTTTTCTTATAGAAATTACCCAATGCCTACGTTTTTTTAATCCAATCGTAGGTTTTATTACAATAAGACATGTGTTCTTTTTTTATTAGCATTTGTCTGCCAGACTGCTACAAGATTTCGATGAGATTTTTCATACTGTCGTAGAAAAATTCATTATTTACTTGAAAACAAATCTAATAGTTTTTAATATAAAATTAGATAAGTCTTGCATACAGTCTGAACTGTTTAGTTTAAATATTAAAATTCTTTTATAACTGTGTTAATTCTAGATCATTCCCATTATTTACTTGAAGAGTCGTGGATTGATAAAAATATATCTTTTGATGCGTTGCAGTGGAGACGAGGATCAAGCTCAAGAACGAGTACATAAGTTAGCCAAGATATTGAAGGAAGAAGAGGTAGGATCGAGTTTAAGATCTGCAGGTGTTGGAGTAGTTAGCTGTATCATACAAAGGGATGAAGGACGGGCTCCAATGAGGCACTCATTCTATTGGTCGCCCAAAAATCACTATTACCAGGAAGAGCCTCTCCTGCGTCATCTCGAACCTCCTCTTTCTATTTATCTTGAACTGGTTAGGCACCTTAACTTTCTCTCTACAAGCTCATAAGGAACTTCTATTATAATTCTGGGTAATTATCAACGAACACCTTATAGTTATGAATGTTTTTCAATGACACCTTAAATTATTAATTGTATCATTAATATCTTAAAATATGATTATTTTTCAACTAATAACTTAGAATTAATACCTCAAACTTAAGACAATTATCAATCGATACTTTATCATTAAATTTAAGTTAATTAAACATTTTTTGACAATTTAATTTTAATTTTTTTCAATTATTATATATTTTCGATTAAGATGGTCAAAATAAAAAATTATAATGAAAAAAATTAAAATTTAATCGTAATAAGATGCATAATAAAAAAAATTTAATGTTAGGTATCAATTGAAAATGCATTCATACTTTGAGGTGTGATTGATAGAACTAAGAGTTTTAAGTGTCGTTTGAAAAATATTGATACTTCAAGGTATTCATTAATATAATTAAAAATTTAAGGTGTCATTTGAAAAACACTCATAACTACAAGATGTTCATTGATAATTACCCTATAATTCTAAAATAGGTTATGTCCATAAGTAGCTTTGGATTCACGCGAAATGGATTAACCAAATTATTAAGCTTTGCTAACTAGGACTTGAATAGAAATCTATTTCTAGCAATTGGGTCATATTGTTAATATGCTTTTATGAATGTTCTAATCCAGGATAAGCTCAAAGGCTATGAAAAATTACATTACACCCCATCCAGAGACAGGCAATGGCATTTGTACACTGTTCTTGAGTCTAACCAAAATAGAAATACTGCCCAATACAGAGGAAATGCAATACAGAGAATGTTTTTGAGAACTCTGGTTAGGCAGCCTACAAATGAAGGTTTAATCTCATTTCCAGGCCTGAATTCAGAAGCGAATGAGAGTCTAGCTCTTTGCTCTTATACGTCTCGTAGCATCTTGAGGTCTTTAATGGCGGCCATGGAAGAGTTGGAGCTTAATGCACATAATGCATCTGTCAAATCTGACTTTGCTCACATGTATCTTTATATTTTGCGGGAGCAAAATATCCACGATCTTCTACCTTATCACAAGTAACAATCTACTGATTATTGTTCGTCTTACAAATATATATTCTTCCGATTTGTACTCATTCTTGGCATGTTGTTTCAGGAGGGTTGAGTTCGACGGAGATGAAGAAGAATCTGGAGTTGAGGCTGTTTTGGAAGAAATGGCTCGTGAAATTCACTCTTCTGTCGGTGTAAGAATGCATAGACTAGGAGTCTGTGTGTGGGAAGTTAAGCTCTGGATGACGTCAAATGGCCGAGCCAATGGTGCTTGGAGGGTGGTCGTGACGAATGTTACTGGCCATACCTGCACTGTACACGTAAGTACAAAAGTTCATCTTTTAATGGTTCAATTTTCACTTAACGAATGAATAGTTTGAAGACGAATAATCGATGAAACTTGGGGTTTTCAGATATATCGTGAATTCGAGGATACAAATACGCACAGAGTTGTCTACCGAGCGGTCTCGGGACAGGGTCCTCTCCAGAATGTCCCTGTGAATGACCAATACCAACCACTAGGAGCTCTTGATCGAAAACGTCTCGCGGCAAGGAGCAGTAACACGACTTATTGCTACGATTTTCCATTGGTTAGAAATTATTTTTTATTTAAAGATTGATTAACGTAATTTAATCGGAAATTATGTTGTAAGCATGTCGTTTTGTGCAGGCTCTTAAGTTGGCATTAGAGAAGTCTTGGGCATCTCACTTACCGAATATCAAAAGACCGGCTGGTAAAGAGCTTCTCAAAGTTGTCGAACTAAAATTCGCAGATAAGAGCGGAACATGGGGGACCCCACTTGAACCCGTTGACCGACAACCTGGTATAAACGATGTCGGCATGGTTGCCTGGTCCATAGAAATGTCAACTCCCGAGTTTCCTTCCGGAAGGACGATTCTAATCGTTGCAAATGACGTCACCTACAAGGCCGGTTCATTTGGTCCTAGAGAAGATGCATTCTTTCTTGCTGTTACTGAACTCGCTTGTGCCAAGAAACTACCGTTAATTTACCTGGCGGCTAATTCCGGTGCTCGGATCGGGGCGGCCGAGGAAGTTCGGTCGTGTTTTAAGGTTGGTTGGTCCGATGAGTCGAGCCATGAACGGGGATTTCAGTACTTGTATTTGAATTCCGAGGATTATGCGCGTATTAGCTCGTCTGTCACGGCCCACGAGATACAGACGGCAAGTGGAGAAGTGAGATGGGTCATAGATACGATTATCGGAAAGGACGACGGTTTGGGTGTCGAGAATTTATCTGGAAGTGGAGCGATTGCCAGTGCTTATTCTAAAGCATATCGAGAGACATTTACTCTTACTTATGTGACTGGAAGAACTGTTGGTATAGGTGCTTATCTTGCTCGTCTCGGGATGCGATGCATCCAACGACTAGATCAGTCGATAATTCTGACCGGATTCTCTGCTTTGAATAAACTTCTTGGCCGGGAAGTTTACAGCTCTCATATGCAATTGGGCGGACCGAAAGTTATGGCTACAAACGGGGTTGTTCATCTTACGGTTTCGGACGATCTCGAAGGAATGTCGGCGATTTTGAAATGGCTGAGCTACATTCCGTCTCAGGTCGGTGGAGATCTTCCTATTTTGAAATCTTTGGATCCTCCCGAGCGGCTCGTCGAGTATGTTCCTGAAAACTCGTGCGACCCTCGAGCTGCTATTTCTGGAGCCGTTGATGGCCGGGGAAGGTGGATGGGCGGGATATTCGATAAGGGTAGCTTTGTCGAGACGCTAGAAGGGTGGGCCAGGACGGTTGTCACGGGACGAGCCAAGCTCGGGGGAATTCCGGTCGGGATAGTTGCGGTCGAGACGCAGACGGTGATGCAAGTGATCCCGGCCGATCCGGGCCAGCTCGATTCTCACGAACGGGTTGTTCCTCAGGCCGGGCAAGTATGGTTCCCCGATTCGGCTACAAAGACGGCTCAGGCCTTGTTGGATTTCAACAGAGAGGAGCTTCCACTTTTCATTCTTGCCAATTGGAGAGGCTTCTCGGGAGGACAGAGGGACCTTTTCGAGGGAATTTTACAAGCCGGTTCGACCATCGTAGAGAATCTTAGAACGTATAAACAGCCCGTTTTCGTATATATCCCAATGATGGGTGAGCTCCGAGGTGGGGCTTGGGTTGTCGTGGACAGTCGAATAAACTCTCAACACATCGAAATGTACGCCGATGTAACGGCTAAAGGTAACGTTCTCGAGCCGGAAGGGATGATCGAGATTAAATTCCGAACAAAAGAAATCGTCGAGTGCATGGGCCGATTAGATCCGACCTTGAAAAGCCTCAAGGCTAAACTTCAGGAAGCCAAGAACAGCGGACAATTCGGACCAACCGATTCTCTAAACAAACAGATACAAGCACGAGAAAAGGAGCTTTTGCCCGTTTACACACAGATTGCAACGAAATTCGCCGAATTGCACGATACATCCCGGAGAATGGCCGCAAAAGGGGTGATCAAAGAAGTAATAAACTGGGAAAATTCTAGATTTTTCTTCTACCGAAGATTACGTCGAAGAATAAGCGAGGAATCGTTGATTAAAACAGTGCTAAACGCTGCCGGTGAGCAACTTTCGTTCAAATCTGCGACGAATTTGGTAAAAGACTGGTTCTTAAGCTCTGAGGAAGGCAAAAGTGGACAAGATTCTTGGGCAGACGATGAAGCTTTCTTCAAATGGAAAGAAAATCCCATAAATTTGGAAGAAAAGTTGAAGAGTTTGAGAGTTGAGAAGATATTGCTTCAATTGACAAATATTGGTAATTCCAGTTCAGATTTACAGGCTCTACCTCAAGGCCTAGCTGCCCTTTTGAGCAAGGTAAACCTTTGCTAGTTAATCGATTGGTATTATTTCATTTTCGATTTAATTTCATTTCTAATGATTATCGTTTTTTTGAACACGATGCAGATAGAGCCGTCAAACCGTGCACAGTTGATCGACGAGCTTCGAAAAGTCCTTGTGTGATTCTGATTTTTTCGATGACGACTTTGTCTCGAACATTCTGTTTCTGGGCTTTGTTTCTTTAAGAATATAATAACAGCTTCAATTGCTGGTGGAATTTGATGATTGACAGTGTATTTTAGTGAAGATGAGAAAAAAAGACATGGAGAACTGTAAAAGGAAGAAGAAATTTAAGTAAATTAGTGGAAATTATTTCATCTTCTCCTCTTCCCCTTTCAAAATTCAAAGAAATTGAGTCTATTTACCAATACAAAACTTGCCAAAAATGGTGGATAAGAGCTCCTCAGAAATGTCTTCACCACCAATCTGCCCAAGAGCTAAAGCAGCTTTGTTCAAATCAATTGTCCAAAAATCAAGAGGAAGCTCCTCTTCTATGGAAGTTTTCAATCTCCCAAGAGCTTCGTTGGTCCTAACAAGCTGTTCACATTGTCTCTGATACGACACATCATCGAAAAAATACAATCAGTCAAGCAATCTTTCTACGCCATGAAACTATCTTTTGATCAAAATTCAATACGAAATTCGCTTAAATAAATGATATTTGCAGAAAAGGGTAAATTACGGACCTGATTAACACACCATTTGCGCCCACCCTCGAGGACTCAGTTCAAACCCAAAATCTCTGGCATTGCCATCTCTAGATCTTCTAATCCTCTTCCTGAGATTGCGCATGTCAAGACTCGCTTAGTGAAAGCGTTTATAAATCTACCAGCTTCTTCCATTTTCGGAGACGATACACAGTCTACTTCTTTAAGAACGAGTATCATTGGAGACGAAGATCCAGTAGAAATCTGAAATATCCAAAATTCAACCATAAACCCAAAAAAGAACTATACTTCAATCTTTATTGAAGAAAAACTATGCTGACTCAAATGAAATTTTTTTCCACGACATCATCTGTTTCTCGAATGCCTGCAGTGTCAAGAAGGGTCACAGGAATGCCACGAACTGTAATGTTGGCTTCAATCACACCCCTGGTCGTTCCGGCAATTTCTGTAACTATTGCTCTCTCGCTCTGCAAGCTAAAAGTAAAACGAAACGATGTCGTGTATAAACAAAACGAAAATTGTCTAAGCTTTCTTTCTTTTTGTATGATAATCACAACAACATGTTTTAGTGCCATATAATTTTACCCATTTTTGCAAAAGCATGATTCTTTAAACCAATCATCGTCAACCACGAGTAGAGTGATTTTCAGATTTAGATCATTCCTTCATTAAGATGCATAAAAGTATGAAATTAAACAGTGTTTGATCGGCAACCACATGGAGAATAACATGAAAACTAAAACATGGGAAGAAGATGCATGAATTTGAAGCAAAATTATGTAAAAGAAAAAAATGATGCAGCTTACTTTGCTCCATGCATTAAGCAGGCTCGATTTCCCAACATTAGGACGGACCACAATTGCTATCTGCAACCACATAGAAGCCATTAAAGGGTTGTAAAGGTTACATAGCAAGTTCACTTATCTAGGGGTGGGCACGGACTGGACCAATCCAGTTTTAAGATGAATTGGAACAGAAACCAAAAAGTACGGTGCAGTCTGGATTTGTCACAGAATGGTTCTAATATTTAAGTAAAATAAAATATACTTTTTATTATATTCGAGTCAGTTTTGAGCATTTAGATTGGATTGGAACTGATTTTTTGACCAAAATCTAAAGGGGCCTCAATTTCAGTCGCAAATCAATACATTGCATCCTTAATGATTTGACCAAGGATGAGAATCCACCCTGTCAATAAAAATCTTGTTATTTCCTTTGCCGATGACATAATCAAGAGCTTTCAAACCGTGAACAATTGCTCGTTATCTAAAAAACAGATCAAAGTGTCATTGTTGAAACTAGTAGAGTTCTATGCCTGTATTCCAGACAAGGCCGCATCTGCAGCTGCAGTAGAGTTCGCTGAAACTAGTTTCCCAACATTTTCAGCTTGAGATAGGTCTAGACGACCATTTAGAAAGGCACGGAGAGGGAACTCGCCTGAAAGAAGAAAAAGGATGAAAATGTAATTATTGGATCCTTCTCTTTGAATCCATAGGTAACGTAAGTGATAAACCACTTTGGCATTTTGAAAACCCCACTTTGCTTGATATTGGAATGGTCCATAGAAATTGAAATAAATGTTGCTCTAATTAGAATGCAAATTCATCGAAGCATGATGTCTGCAGAATATGAGTGATTTTGAGAGTTACAAGTTAAAAATTTGCAGCAGCTTAATCGACCATACATCCTCTCCGTCTCATAAAAACAACAGGATATTCGCAAAGATATTAGCAAGAACACTAAACTTAGATCATCTATTTTAAAAGAAAAACAATAAAATCAAAAATAAAAGATAGCTTCACTCCCAAAAAATAGTTCGGAATCTTCAAGTGATTAATGTCCAGTAAATATTTGCTACTCGTCCCTTGGAGTATGATTCCATTTATTTGATTTCAAAGTGAAAAAAAGTTGTTCCACTCCCAAATAGATTGCCTTGAATCATCAAGTAGCATAATTTATAGTTAGTTTTGCTACATTTTTTCTTGGAGTATAGAGTAATTTATTTGATTCCTTAGCTATAAAAGAAAGCTCTTGATTCTCAACATTGATAGAATTTATGCAGCAAAATATGTGCAGGCAAGATGTAAACAAATTGTTCCAAAACATATTCTAAAATTCCCGAAATTCGCATAGAGAAGTATGTCCAACTGAAGCATAACCTTTACATAAATATTTAAAGTATTTTCATTGCTCAAATATAAAGTGAACCTATTCAAATAAAAACCTGGCTCTGCAAGCCTTGCTCCAGCTTCTAAACAAGCCATCAAAACTCGACGTAAACATACTTCACTCCCATGACATTGAAGCTCCACCACATCTTCCCGAGTGTACGATCTCGGGGCTAACATAGGTACCACCAAAACCTTCACAGAAAGACGACAATAATTCCAAAACGCAATGCAAAATTCTTTCCTATGAAAGTAGATTAATATTCTATACCTCATCAATAACATTGCCACACTGATCCAAAACCATACCATACTCTACAAAATGGCTGGTGGGTCGCCAGCTCCTTTTCTTTTTTCTCCCAGCTGGGTGGAACACACGGCTCACGATAGCCACTGCAGAAGGTCCAGATAATCGAACAATGCCGACAGCAGAAGGAGGGCCTCCAAGCGACGTTACAATGGCCGCAATCGTACTCGAAATCCCGATTCCACTACACCCAGATAGTGATCCAGAGCTGGGAAATCGCTCGTCTTGGGTCAAAACAAGATTTTTCCCTGAACCCAAAAAAGAAAAGAGTGAGAGAATAAGAATCGGAAACAAAATGCTCCTAAGAGGAGTTTCGACGATAACAGGGATTTAATCGGGGTTTGAAGGGGTCGGGGGAAATGGGGTTTTGGATTAAGGTTGTGGGAAAAGTAGAGATGCGAGATAAGAGCACAGCCATGGATGGTGGGGCTTTGCTGAAATGGCTGATGAGACGCCGGCAAGAGGGAAGCAGCATCATTGTTGCTCGGACCAACTACACAGTGACTGAAATTCAGCTTAAAATAATATTTATGTTATCTTAAAATAATTTTTAAACTTCAGGTTTAATTTTGTTTATATTTGTCGTTGAATTGAGTAATTACCTTATTTTAATTAATAATAAATAAACAAAATAAAGCATTATGTATAAATATGATAATATATAAAAAATATTGACGAGAAATCATTGGCAGTTGGCACCCGGCGAAGGAAGAAGCAACATGGGGGAAGAAGAAGATGAGAGGAAGAAGCAAACGACCGAAATACCAAGCCCTAGCCGCATAACCCAGGCTCAGATCCTTTCATGGAAGCACCAGAAGGTTCTCTCTCTTTTATCTACGTATTAGGGTTTTTATTCCATCCCTTGATTTCTCTTCCCATTCTTGTTCGATCCGTCCAGTCTGTTTTAATTGGTGATTTTCACGCTTCGTTTATTCAATTTTGCAGCCTATTTACGTTTTAATTTTTTCCGATTTATTTTGGTTTCGGGGAATTTTCAGTTTGGTACGTGGTTCTAAGTGGTTTAGTTTGTCTGATTCTTTGATTGGCGTGGTTCGATTGTGTTTTTTGAATTACTTTATCTTAGACTGAATACTTTAAACTACAACAAATGATCTTCGCGAGTGAATGAATATATAATTAGGTCACTGTAATGTTGAGGAACTTTGTACCAAAATTTGAATAGAGTGATGGAATTACTTGGTTTTATCATCAGCAAATTTGAGAATCAACTGTGTATACTTATGGCATGGAGAAGAACTACTTTACACAAATAGTTTATCAAGAAGAGCTTTTTTCCATAAGCACCTAGAGAATTTAACAGCGGACTATCAAACTCTGCAAGTTCAGGCTGATTATGAAACTTAGGATTATCAGAAATCAAATTACAGATATGCTCTGAATATGCAAAATTTAGTGATTAGGCAATGTTTCTTCAGTGTGAAATTTCGATCAGTGTCATTTTCTTCTGACTTTTCCTGCAAATACTTGAATACCATTATTTGTTATTGCTCATTTTCTTCTACTTATCACTTGTTCTTGTCATATGAATGTGTTACTCACTGTATGTGCTAAAATTTCCAGCGTTGGCTGATAGATATCTCCTACTAATCTGTCACCGGTTTGCAGGATATTGATGCATCTGCAAAACAAGCCGAGGCCGCAAGGAAACGGGCGGAGGATATAGCTGCAGGGACAGTGCAAATGAACGGTCGAGAGCTTTTTACGCACGAGCCATGGGTGTTTGACAACACCCAATATTGAGGATTGTTCCGAATATCGAATACGAAATTTGCTTAAATGGGTTAGCTTGAATTGCTGCTTCTTTTCCTCTTCATTATTGCCATATGATGACTAGCAATTCATTGTGGCCTTTGATTTGTTGTTTAAACTTGAAAGTATATGGTATTAAAGACTCCGGTGTTTCCAATTCGTTTTTATCGGTCTCATAGCTTCTTCTTCTTTATTTATTATAGGTCCTTTTGGCCAACTATGGAGGCTGCTTGTCTGGATCTCCATATTTACACTTGAAGATCATCTTTGCCACTTTCATGACATCTCTGTTATTTTGGTTACTCTCAATTCTGAACTCCAAGCTTTAGATTTCTGAAGAATATTAATCATCTTGATTTTTTATGAGAAAAGTGTGATTTAGTTGCTGATTTTAGGGGTGTGAGATAAATGGATTATCTGAATGCTTATATTATTGTTATACTGAAACAGTCATTTAACCGACTAAAAGTCGTTCGATTTTCCCCACTTTTTATACATCAAAATCAATTTCGAATGTCAGTAGACAGTCTAACGAGGTTTGTGTTTGAAAGTGAGACACACGAGCGAGTGATGTGTCAAACTCTAAAAGTTAGTACAATATTGTGTGTTTTAGAATAGACTCTACTTGACTTTTATGCGGGCTAAGATTAAATCCAACTAGAGCTGACATTCATGCAAGCCAACTCATTTGGCTCGTTTTGCTCGACCAGCTCGGGTTGTTTAGATTCGATTGGCTTGGCTCAAATAGTCTCGAGCTAAAATTTTTGAAAAAAAGTTCAACATGCTCGACATGTCCAGCTCGAAAAGTTCGACAGGCTCGACAAGCTAGAAAATTTTTTGCTCCGCTCGAATGCCAGCTCTGAACTCAACTTATACTCTTTCACCAAATTTACTCCCGAGCGATGTGGGAACTAGAACAAGCGCCTACGATGGTTGTCCCATGATCAATTAATAATGTTTTTGACCGTACATAGCCCAAAATCAAGGATCTAACTCACTAATTGGACTTAATAATTGTAGTATTTTTTATTATTTGCGTGTTAGGATTTAGCTATCGGTCGCTATCGAAGAGCACTCTTATGATTCGATTTTTGATCAAGAATTAGGAGTAAAGTGAGTCAATCTATTGAAAACAAATTATCAAAGTTTGGCCTCAATTTTCAACCCGTCCCAATTCATCGACACGTTTAATTATTATTAAATAAATTAATCTTAAAAATACGAAGAAAAAAAAACCAATCCAACAATGGTGCATAGGTCTAGCCAATCATGTTTAATTACTTAAAAATCTCAAAATCATCACATGTTCACCAACAAATCTAGAGCAATACGAGAGTGGTTACATGATAGAGCAAGCATTAGGGTTTTCCTGGCTAAACATGGTAATATAGCTATCGTCGATGATGGTCTCGTTAATGGTGGTAGAATCAGCGAGTTTCCGAACCATGTTCGGAGGAGCCTTCTTATCGTACGCTTGAGAAACGTAAGGATGAGCCACCAAGTGGTACGGCACGTACGGCCATAGCTCAACTTTCTTCTTCGTCGACTGAGCCGCCTTTAAAACTTTCTTTGCCTCGACGAACCCGGTGACCGTCACTTTCTGTTGTTTCATGTCTATATCCACCGATTTAACCCCTAAAGATTCATGGGTAGAAGTTAGAATTAGCTTCGGTTCCAGTTTCATCGATGAATTTCACGAGCTCGTGATCATACTAGCGATACGAATTTTATTATATTGATGATACGAGGTGAATTACGGATACCTTTGAGACCGGACAAAACATTCTTAACTTTGCGCTGACATCCTTCACAGTCCATCCTAATCTTCAATGCGACAGTCTGTATTTGCTTCTTTTTCTTTCGCTTCCCATGGCCAAATAAGCTCGATAAGTAATCACCGGTCCACTCGATTCCCATTCTCAAACCCTAACGGCCGTGTCGGTTTTCCCGGAATCTGCAGGAACAAAGATCAGCTGTTCTTCACTAACTTGACTGCATCTACAAGACACATTCTTGGTATATATAGTGTCACCAAGACTTCTAAAACTAAAATCTCAATCACTCGGTTTTCGATCGGACGGTCTAAAATGAATCGATCTATCGTCGTGGCTTGAGATTATCCCATCAGTTATACATAGTTTTCTCCTTTAGTGATCTTTGGGTACACGTAAAAGAAAAAAAAGGGATGGCCTATGAAAGTGACTCGCCAAATGACTATCAAGATACGAGGCAAGAAATATTAATACTATTGCACAGTCATTGAAGGGCGACCTATGATCTGGATGGCATCAACATCTTCCACGTGTCTTTTCATGCAACGGCTGATCATGCTCCACGTGGATATCAAAGCCCTAATGTAGTTTGGTTGATGGTCCATTGTTTCACAGTGTGAGGTTGTGTGTGATGCCCTTTGATTACAACTTTAATTAGCAGTATTGTTTGAAGTTTGGTCGATATATCGACGACCGGGCCCACAAATCAGTTCGGTTCAACATTTATCTTAGCGTTGTGACACTTTCTGTGGTGACTCGCCTTGCAATGACAGATACGGTGTTCAATTCCCACATCGCTGCCAAGGAGTTAAGATTATGTATAGTTTATAAATGACTTATCTACTCCTTACCTGCACATTGCATTTTGAACTCTAAATTTCATAACAAATTTATAATGATTTTGGCTTAAAACGTATAATATTATGTTTGACCCACATATCAGTTCGGTCCAACATTTACCACGGCTTGCGACATTGTGGCGACTCGCCTTGCAATGGCAGATGCGGTGTCCAATTTCCACATCGCCGCCAAGAGGTTGAGACTACTATGTACAGTTTATAAATGACTTTTCTACCTTTTACCAGCACAATACATTTTGAACTATAAATTTGTAATGATTACGGCTCAAAACGTATAATATTATGTTAGGTCCACATATTAGTTCAGTCCAACATCTATCTCGGCATTGCGACACTTTGTGTGGCAACTCGCCTAACAATGACAAACGAGGTGTCTAATTTTCACATGGCCGCCAAGAGGTTGAGACTATGTAGAATTTGTAAATGACTTATTTACCCTTTATAGCACAATACGTTTTGAATTATAAATTCTAGAACAAATTTGTAATGATTACAGCTCAAAACGTATAATATTGTGCTGACAGATTCAGAAGCTCAATATTTCTTTACCTGAAAATGAAAGGGCAATTTTGTACTTTTTATCTACATTGCATAATTAACTGATTTTTATATACTTATATTTAGACAGAATCTAAACACTTTAATCGAACAATATTATTATAAGTTAATTTATTAATTAGTGTTAATTATGGGCTTAAGTAGATTGGGGCCCATGAACCCGGGTTCTTTAGGCCCAACCCGAAGAAGCAGCGGCATAAACCCTACATTTTATACAGATCGTCTCTACTTTTTCTTCGCCGCATCTCTTCAGGCTCAGGGTGAGCTTTGCCTCCTGCGATTCTCCCATTATCTTCTTGTTTATTCTCAGAATTTGCTAAATTTATTGATTCTTTTGTTGTTTCAGTAAGATTTGTGTTCTGTTAAAGTGAAGACAATGGCCCCGGCGAAGAAAACGGTACTACTTTTTACTCGTTCTTTGTTTCTCTCTTTCCTTTCTGGATGGATCTGGTTACATTGGTTGGGGTTTGTTTTTGTTCATGTGATTGCAGAAGAAAACCCACGAGAACATCAACAATCGGCTTGCTCTTGTGATGAAGAGTGGAAAATACAATCTGGGTTACAAAACTGTTCTTCGATCACTCCGTAACTCGAAAGGTTTTCATTTCTTGATCCCTTTTGTTTTTATTTTTTATTCAGTCCATGAGATTCATTATTTACTTTATGTGAATGAGTTATATGTTCTAATAATTTTTTGATATAGATTATTTTCAACTATGCAGGAAAGCTCATTATAATATCAAACAACTGCCCTCCTCTTCGAAAATCTGAAATAGAATACTACGCAATGCTTGCTAAGGTTGGGGTTCACCATTACAGTGGAAGTAAGTCTTTAAAAACTTGTTTGATTCATTTTTGAGTTTTCTAATAGATCACTGGAATTTAGTTGAGCTTTGTGTTTATGGTTGGACTAGTTGATAGACAAACAAATGCATGAATTTAGCTCACCAATATAATGATTTGGATAGGCAATAAATGTTTCCTCAGTTTTCTTTTCCACGAGAGCTTGTGAATAGTTTCTCATTTAATTTGCATTCTGTTGGACACTGTAAATAATTTCCTCACCATTTTTATCCTGACTAAAAGTAAACACTGTCAGATAGATGAAAATCCATTTTTAGCGATATACAGTACAAAATGCGGTTGAAAGTTGATACACATATATCTTTATCTGCATACTCTTTCTTCTTGAGTATTTACTTTCTGTAAATAAAGCTCATGGCGAGTTGCCAACTTGAGTTTTGAAAACTTAGAGAGAAACAAATTTGGTTGAAGACTATCATCCTAAGAAAATATGTTTTCACAGGATTGGTTCAATGTATAATCTCTTATCGAATTCAATTACACTTCCCTTAGAAGCTATAAAGGAAACAATCTTCTTTAACAAAGGACTAAGATTTGTCATTTTTTTGTAACTTTTGTTGTATCAAGGATTCATGTTTTCAGATCACTTGTATTCCTACCTGCTTACGTATGAACTATTGATGCAAATATGGTACAATGTTCATTTTATTTCAGGCAATGTTGATCTTGGGACGGCCTGTGGCAAGTATTTCCGCGTATCCTGCCTTAGCATTGTAGATCCAGGTACTGCATGTTCATAGATTAAATAGTAAGAAGAGATTCCTGTTAATTATGGCGTCACATTACATATTATGTGCAGGTGATTCTGACATCATAAAGTCAGTCCCGGGTGATCAATGAGATGAGAAACAGGGATTTGGATTTGGGTATTGCCATTTATTGTTTTAATGAGACTAATTGGAGAGAGTTTAGTGATTATCTAGATTGAAATTTCCATCTTCTGTTGTTTTTACTCGTTTTTGTTTAGAACTTGAAAATTCTCTCGACATTTTTGTTATGAATGGAAATGGTGTTTGGGTTCAGGAACAGAGCTTATTCTAGGATCTCTCTCTATAGAGCTTATTCAAAGCTATTATTTCTCTTCCAACAATGGAATGGAGCATTAGCTTTATGGTAACAAATTTCACTGTGTTAAATTTTTTAAGCTAATCTAGAGTTATTTTTTATCATATCTCATAGATCATTTTAAATGTGTTTGAATAGATCAAATCATGTTGTGACATGTCAAGAAAGATGACAATAAGATAATCATAGATTCGCATTAATTTTTTTTGTTGAAATTTAGAGTATGCAATAGTGGAAAAAGAACTTGGAGTGGAGTTCTCAAGTTTATGGTAAATGTCGAGTGGGTTTCTTCTAGGGTGGATTTGAATGGGTTCTGAATCAATTCAATCTTTGTGGGTTGGTTCCCTTCGGTTTTGGAATTAAATTTGGGTCTAGATTCAATTGTTGTGTTCTTATGGCAAATTGAAAACCGACCCGAAAAACCAATCATTGAATATTAACTAAAAATGCTAACAATTTAAATGATTCCAAGAAATAAAGACCAAAATTATCCATAAGCTTCATGCAATTAGAGTTGGTTTTTGTGATTATTTTTTTCCGGCTCGGAAGACAAGAGAAACCGAACCATGCTTAGAGCTTAGGATGGTCGTAGGGTAATCAATTATATAATTTAATGGTTATTTATCAATATTTTTAAATTTGGAAGTAACATTTAAATCACTTTATATTTAAAATTTAGTGGAATAGAGATAAGGGTGGTGGTGTAATTTAAGGTAACCCAGCGTTGGCCTCTTTGTTTTACCCTACTCCAATCCTTCTTCTCTTCCTCTCTTTGCGTCTCTTTCGATGCCCATGCCCTCCTCTCTCTATCTTCTCAGTGAGAGCATCCATGGCGCTTTCCAGACGTGCAGTTTTTACCCCTGTAATCTCTCTCTCTACAGAACTTACGGTTTGTTTGTTGGATTGAATTTATTTTCTTGAATCTGGATTTCTTCTGTCTTCTGGATCTTGATTTTTTTAGTCGATAATGTCGACTGTTTCGATGTTTTTTAATGAATAAACATGTTTTTCTTCTGCTTTCTCGGACTCTTCAGTCTGGTTATGGGAATTTTCAAAAATCCAATCAGGGTTTAATTTTCCAGCTGTTGGGTCTGATGATGATCAGATGAACGTTGAAGAATGCAAACGTATACGTGTTCATAAATGTCATCTTTATTGCCAACTATACTCCACCATTCTCTTGTCTTTTCCAACCTTAACAAAAACAAACTTGAAAAAAATCATAAATTGAACAAAAAAGTTGAATTTTGTTCACTTCTGATCCTTGTTCGTGTCTCCTTTGATCGCAGAAACCAGCTTATTCATCTGTTTTTTGTTTGTAGGGTAATGGGTTGAAAGTGAGTGCCTCTTCTTCATCTTCTTCTTCTTTTAATGGTGTCATAGAGCTTCCTTGCCTGTAAATCCATGGAGTTTTTCTCTTACAGCTTGTTTTGCAAGGCTAGATCCATATTCGCTTATGTTTACAGTTTTTTACTCTGGGCTTCGAAGATACCTCATCAATGGCGTCTCAAAACCCTAATTCCATCACTCCAAGACCCTAACGGCGGCTCTCCCGTCGTCTCCGGCTCCAAGCTTCTGAAAGTGACGCCGTACATCGCTGCCTTGGTTCTTCCGACCGCCATTGACGACCTCATCGGCACAGATAGCGGCGTTTGCTCGAGTTCCAAGGAAGAAGTAGACGAAAAGGCTGTGAACGATGAACAGACGACGATGAAGCTTTCAGTTATGTCGAGAAATAGCCGACTACGGGAGTTTCCGCCGGCGATTCCGTTGCTTGCTCAGACGGGGAATTTGCCCGGAAGAATGCCGTGGATTTTGACCAGACAGTACGTTAATGGGAGACTCATTCTTCAAGAAGTGAGGGTAAAACACCATGAATATTTTCAAGCTCAGAGAGAAAATGGGCGCCTTATTCTGAATCTTGTTCCCATGGGCGATGTCTCTTCTCTGATTCATCAGAAAATTAAAAACACAGAGTTCGAAGATGACGAAGAAGATGAAGATTGCGTTTCAGAACGAGAAGAAGAGATGGAAGAAAAAGAAGATGCTTGGATTTCGAAGTCGAGAATGGAGAAAGGAATAGTTTCAGAGTGGAGTTCGATTTGCAGAGGAGATGGAGAAGAAGAAGAAGAAGGGAGATACTGCGGTCGACCTCTTTCTTCCTCGTTCCCTTCGACCGCTACTGTGATGTAAGCTTTCATGAATGGCTAAAAGGCCGCCATTGATGGCGCTCTATTGGCAGGTGAGCTTAGCGATGTCAAATTGTCAATGCAACTTTTTGCTGTGTTTTTTTTAACAAATTTCTTTGAAAAATCGATGAACAAGTCTTCAATTTGATAAAAGAAAACACCAAATAAGCTGAAATTCTCTCTAATCACTCTCACTTTCTCTCTAATTCTCTATCTGTAATCCATTTTTTAACATTGATGTGTTTTTAAAAACAAAACATTAAATTCAGAGTATTTATGGTCGAAGAAAACATTTAAGGTAATTCATGAAATGTCTGAAATTCAGTGTAAATTGATCTTTACTCGAAAAGCAATAAGCTTCAAGATGGTCAAACAAAAGAACATCTTCGGTTGATGAGACGTGACATTTTTGTGAATTTAAAATTTAACATAAAGTAAAATATAAGTCAACGGGTACGAACGAGACAGTACAACTGTTGACTTTTAGTTTGATTATCGTAAAAAAAATGGCTATGAAGAACTATGCTCACCCGTAAAGGCTGAAGTCGACCAGAGCTCGAGTTCTTGCGGGACGATCTGACATTCTTGAGAGTCATCATGAGTTTCTGTCTCTCCCCTCTTCCACCTCAGCGAATTGAAGGCTGAGTTGCGAGTATCGTTCTTGCATTTCTCTTAGTTCGATCTCGACGGATGGATACTTTCCTTTCATATCCAACGTGTCTTTGATTAGCTCATTGATGTCTCTGAAGCTTCTGAGCATGGCTTCCTCATCACCGAGTTGCTTCAGGAAAGGACTGAACCAGAAAAAATGGAGATCAAATTTTGAAATATATCACACATGATTCATCGAAAGAGAGTCTTACTTCTGAGAATTAAAAGGAAGATAGAAATGAGGAAATGGCATGCTCAATTGATTATGGAACTCATTCATATGTGAAGATCACCAACAAATAGAAAAAAACTTATTTTTTGGGTTGGGTTAGAAAATTGATCGTGAGTTGCGGGTCAATTCTGAATTCCGACTCTTGAACCGAAAACCGATTGGGTTGGTTCTGATCGGTTAAAAAACTGACCCAAACTCATTCAAGCTCATCCATACTATCAATGACAATACCTTTGAGAAGAGATGGTCGGTATCTTCTTTCCCTGTAATGCTTCAGCAAGCTCTATTTCTAAAGCTAATACCCTTTCTAATGCCTTGCCGCTTATAGGAAAATTGTTGAACGAAGGGAATAATCTTTGTAGTTCTTCATTCGCCTGAGCACAAAAGCAACTAACAAGATCATTTTCGAAACTCTTGATAAAAGGATTACATAAACTAAAAGTCATTTTATTATACCTTCTGTAATTGCACCAGTTCTTGTCCAAAACCAGGAAAATCTGAGACTTGTAGTTAGTCATCACGAGGAAGAATCGTATTTTCAATTTCAATCTTTTCCAGCTGCAAGCAGAAGTAAAAAACGGAGTGATATCAACACATGAATAGAAAATAAATAAATTTATGTGTCTTAATGACAAAAGTTCCCTCTGGTTACCATAATTATGCTTACTTCGTTGTTTAAAATGTCTAAACTGGATTTCAACCTTTGTGAGCAGAAAATTGAGTTGCCATTAAAACTTTCTCTCAAAATTGCTAGTTCTAGCTCTGGAGCTCTGTTAGCACCTCTAGAGAGGACATCCTGGTAAAATGACATGCAAAGCCATTGTTAGAGATAGCAGCAGAAAATACACCGAAAAATAGGACTCAGTTTTCATAAGGATCTTCGAGGCGATTTTCAGGTAAGCAAATGCTCCATCACAGCTCTAATGTAAATACAACCTTCAAAATGGACTAATTACAACTATTTTTAATTAAAAATCGGCGATAAATATTAGATATAATGTTTACCATATATAACAAATTACCTGCTTAGTTTGCTGTAGCTCGTTTTGAAATTCATGTGCTTGATTGATCATTGAACTACTTTCAAAAGCCATGTCCTTTTTTATTCCTCTATTGCATGTCATTGAATTTTCATGGTTTCGATCATCGTTTTCAGTCATCTGAGTTGCCTATACCTTCTCTATCTTCGTTCTTGATATACATATTGCATTTGGAAGCCTCAAGCAAATCTTTCAATAAGTGAAATTCAACTGCCAATTTTGACAATTTTTAAGGAAGCTTTGCAACATTCAAGGCTTATAGAAGAGCATTCCTTCTCAGCCTTCACAAGATCGTATGCTTTCTGTATTTCACGCTTTTCAGAAAGCAATAAATTCAACTCTTCCTCCAATTCACAATTATGTGAACTATAATATAAATGGTTCTATCCTAGAAATTAAAAAGGAATCCACTGTGACAACTTATCAAAAGCAAAAACATAAAAAGTGGAACATATACTGAAATTCAAAACCAACGTCCTGTCTAGCTACAGCAGAAATTTATTAACTGCACTAACAAGTAAGAGCTTACATGTGTGGCATGGAATTGTAGCCGAAACACAACCTTTACTTTTGTCTTCTCAAGCTTCCACTTGGCAACTCTTGACATAGCTAGAAAATATGTTTCATATTTGTCGTGTAAAGTTGAACATTTTAATTATATCTTCACTGAAAAAAAGTAATTACCAACCTCAATATCAGAAGTGCAGCATTATCAATAAACTAGATTAAAGATGAAACTCCTATCAAGAGACTAAAAATTAACAGATTGAGATCATCAAAATGCCTCCCCAATTCAGTGGATTTTCTTGCAGATCAGATCTTCAAGTAGCATGAAACATAGCAAAATCCTCACTCGGGATGGCGTGCAAGGAAAGTGGAAAAGGATCAAGTTCTTTTCTTCTAATCAATTCCTCAGCATAATCTACTCGAAACAAGTGTTTCTTGATCTACGAAATCACAATGAATAATTTCACTCAGGAGCTAAACAGAAGAAGAACAGAAAACAGGTCAGTAGAAATTAATTATAAAGCTGAGTACCTTATTCGAAATGGGGCCCCCTCTTCCCAAAAATGTCAGGGCTAAAAACAATCGAATACACTGTAGAAAGAAAGCTGGATCCAGACAGTAGAGAAGGCAATGAACACAGATATTTCCCCAACGGAAAGAAAAAGAGAGAGAGAGAGAGACGATTCAGCAACCAGCTCAAAATTTCTTTTCTTCCGCTTCAAATTTCAACCAACAGGGTCCAATCTTCTCCTCCACATTTTTCCTGGCTTATGAAATAAAAACTGTAAGAAACCAGCCAGTAGAGAAAAACCCAAATTGCCCCAAATGCATGCGTAAAAATTAGAAAATACAAAATGAACAAAATCCCAAATGCCGAAAACGATACATCATTTATCGCCATACATCTAAACATCACCAACATTTAGCAATTTCCACCATCAAAACAGTAAAGAATCGAAAAAGACAAATTTGAAAAATCGGGAAGATATGATGATAGTTGGAAAAACGTGGGTAGGTACCCAATAACGGATCTTCAGGTGCTTGAGATGGAAGGGAGAAAACGAAGGAGTCGTTAGGAGAATGGCAATGAAGTTTCACAAAAAGAGAGAGAGAAAGTGACAGTGAGTGGGCTCTGGTTGGTTGGGATATTTCGGGGAAAGGGAAGAAGAGACGGTGGAGTAGAGAAGCAGAAAGATGAAGATCAAAAGGGAAAAAAGGGAAAATGATGATCGAATCGCCATTAATTAGGTAAAATGGAGCTCGAAGTTTGAGTTCATGATCAATTTCAGGAACCCGCCATAAACACTTTAATATTTCCCCTTAATTATTATATTTTGAGATAATTAACCAAATTATTAATTTCTTATAAGATTAAATTCAAATTTATTACTTCGTAGTTTATAAAAATTAATTTGTAATTTTGAAAATATTCAAAACTATTATTAATTAAATTTAGCTGAAACTCCTAATTTTTCAAAAAATATATTAATTTTAAAAATATATATATTAATTTTAAATATATATATATATATTTTAAAAATATATATTAATTCTTCCCTTGAAACCAACTCTTATTTTTTTTGTCTATTTATCTAAAAATTGAGGTGGACATTTATATTTTACAAAAAAAGATAGAAAGACAGATGTCTAGATGTGATTGGATAAAGACAATGAGAACGTGGAAGTCAATGATTGGTAGAGGTAGGGCATTTGTGGGGTCCATTGATGAAGCTCATAGTCAACAGGTCATTATTTTTAAAGTCCAAATTACAATCATATTACAAAAATTAGGGTTTGTCACGTGCATCATAACCCCTCGTTTTGACTTAATTCCTAATCATCAACCCTAAGCTTATCGGTCCAAATTTCGATTCGATTTCGATCGGTTTCCAAACTCACCGTTCCCGGTTGACCCATTCGTTAAATATGTATGATGAATAATACGAATAAGTTACTTGCATACATGGTACGTAAATTTTGACGGTAAGGGCCGTGCCTGCACAAAATTCAATCTTGCAATTTATTTAAATTAAGGCGGAAATTAAAACATAATCTCAAAAATTAAAAAAAATTATACAAAGATTAAAGACGCCAGAGTTGACCTACTTTTATTTATTATTTATCTTTTAAAAAGAATAATCATATTTAACACGTGACAATATAAGGAAATTAAAATCGATTAATTAAAGTAAATAATAATGATTAATTCATAATATCAAGCAAAAATAAAGTAATATGATGATTAGATCAAGACCTAGACAATCGAAATGAACGTAAAAAAAGGAAATAAAGAAGTATGTAATAATATTATGAACAAATATTAATTTGAAATCAAGGGTTTTGCAGATTCTGTCGGTGAAACTCCAGAAATCTTCTCATTTGGAGCTTTGGGATGAATTTTCTTTGAAACGCAGAAGGATTTTCTCTCATTTTCTGCCATTGATGAGCTCTCTTCCTTCGTCTTCTTCATTTTCTCTCTGTACAGCTTCCTCATCACGTAGGCTTCTGCAAACTGGTATTCCATGGCGGAAAGGTGGTAGAGAAAGAGAGTTGAGAGAGAGAGAGAGTGGAGAGAGATGAGAGAACAAGGGTTGACAGGGGAGGTCTTTTATAGGCTTGGCTGTGGCTTGGAGACCAAGGCTCTTTAGAAGTCAGATTTGATTTTTGCAAGGTTCTGATTGGTTGAATTTTTATTGATTGTATTAAAAAATAATTATTTAAATAAAAGAAATATCAATAAATAATGAAAAATAAATATAAAAAAAATGTATTATATCTCTCTGTCGTTGGAGACCAAACAGAATCCAATTGTTTTCTTCTGACGTTATCGAATATGTCACTATTTTTGTCATTTTGTCACAATTGTTTTTTTAATTTTTTAATTAGGTAATTATTAAATAATATCTAATATTTTATATTTTTAATTATTTCAATTACACTTCCGTCGTTTCTCTTCCATTTATGCTTATATGGGTAATTAACGCGAGTCCAAAGCACGTACCGAAACTCATTACCAATTTTGTATAGCATAGCACAATTATGTCTGCATATTTTGTTTATTTTACAAACAATTATTTAATTGTAAAATAATTAACAATTTTATTAACGTTTTGTAGAATTCATCTTTTCAAGGAGCCGCACAATAATGTTATCGCAGAAGTAGAAACGGAAGAGGAATGATGCAAGGAAACGATAACATCAATAGGCCTCCTTCGTCAACGATTGCAAGAAGTTAACACTATATATTTATTAATTAAATATATTTAAATTGACTTAATTACGCAACAAGTCGTCAGAAAGTATGACAAGAGGATAAATCAAGACTAACTCGTTAACTAAATCCGAGCAGGAAGAGCATAAACCATGACACTCAAAAAACGATACGAATCAAATATAAAGTTAGAGCATCAACGCCAAAAAAATGTAAGCAATATCTATAGACAATATAATCGATTAAATGGTTTATAAAGCAAGCTGAGATCGAGAGAATTTCTCGCACTCGAAAATTACAAAAAGACGGGGAATAATGCAATATCATTTCTTTGCATATAAGGACAATGGTACCATGAGAACAAGACCAAAAATATAGTGTTAATCTCAAGCAAATTGTACAATAAAAGGCAACAACAAGCTCTGAAACCGTATGACGTGGCTCACCTGTTGTAGCACTTGTACTAATACTAGCAGTTTAAATCCCAATCATAAGGCTGGTATGTCACTTTCAGCTGAGCATTTGCTATCATTTCAAGCAACGCCTGCGCGTCCTCCGGCTCCAAATAGTTCGATGCATGCTTCAGCACCTCTGTCTCGTTTTTACCAAAATCCATGCTAAACCTAAAATTATATCCGAAAGAAGAAAATAATATGAGAGACACGAGATTTACGTAAAAAAAATCTTTTTAAGTAACAACAATAGATAAAAAAATTGATCTACTATAACAATTGAAATATAACTGTTGATTCTTGCTACTCTAACTTGCATTAATTTACAAAGACAACAGAACCTTTATGAGATTCTTAACATATGTTACTGGTCTGACTCAAATCGAATTTAAGTCAAATCAAACTATGACAAAATTATAAATTAAATTGAAGCTGTTAAGGTAGAATGAAGTTCAAGTGTACCATTTGAGGATCTAGTTACTCTAACTTGCATTAATTTACAAAGACAATAGAACCCTCATGAGATTCTTAACATATGCTACTGGCTTGACTCAAATCGAATTTGAGTTAAATCGAACTGTAACAAAAAATATAAATTAAATTGAAGTTGTTAAGGTAGAATGAAGTTCAAGTGTACCATTTGAAGATTTGACTAATCTAACTAGCATTAATTTACAAAGACAACATAACCTTAATGAGATTCCTAACAAACCTACTGGCCTGATTCAAATCGAATTTGAATCACATCGAACTTTAACAAATATTATAAATTGAATTGTAATTGTTATGATAGAATGAAGTTCAAATTTACCATTTGAGGATCTGACTGACAGATGCGATTCTAGCATTTGAATCCACAAGAAGCCCTCCACCCCTTAAGAAACTACGTGCTGCCTCCATCAACTCCTTGTCAATGTTTCCTGGTGAGTAGCATTGAATCCCAGGTCCAGATCGTGTACCCGAAACTAAGGCAAAGTGTATTAGAGGTTCAACGTATGGAAATGCAGCCTAGACAAAAAAGAGACCATTGCAAATGTTGAATCATAACAATCTAAAAGAGGTAAAAAAAACATTATACTTTTAAACGAACTTATAAGCATAAACATACAAACGTATTTCTATTTCACAAACAAACAGATGACCCGTAACTCCTATCATGTCCCTTTCTCTTAAAAAGAGAGAAAATGGTACAAAATAAGCAAGATTTTCAAGGTTTGGTCTGATACTAATCTGCTTCCATTTTGATTCTTACTAAGGAAAAAAGAAAAAAAGAAAAAAAAAGAAAGGTGGAGGTTCACAAATTAATGAATTATTGTTTTATCATTCTCAACAACATACGTTAACTGTAGAGAAGGAAAAATGAATCTCAATTGAGCAAGATGATAATGGAAATTTGACAAAAAAATGTCCCCTAGACATGAATTCGATAAAAACGAGCAGCAAGGCGTCACACTTCAAAACTCGTTTACTTACTTTGGAGCGTTTATCTTTTGCGCTGAATGGTTTCGTGAGGGTATATGGGGGCCTCTGGTTACCCCTCAAAATCCCATTTTGAATATCCGAGAGCGAATACGGAGAACCTCCGACGACATACTTGAATTCTCCAAATAATTTCCTCCGTTCTAGGGCCCCAGACGGATGACCACACACTAGTATAGCATGAATGCCCATCATGTTATAAAGATTCATAAAAAATGCAAGCTTTTCCTCCCTAGACATGTTTGGCACTTCCACTCTCTGAAGCTCCTCTACTATTCTCAAGTACCTGCAAGATAGTGATGGAGACAATGAAACCTTAAATATATAATATTGTAACCAATATATGATAACATTACTTTAAACAGACCTTGCAAATTCCTCACTCCCATGAATACTTCTATAATCAACATGTTTTCCATCTTCTGATACATAGGACTCAAAAATTGCAAAAGACAGAAATCTGAGCCTTGATGCAATGTCTGTTAGAGGTTTTGGTTTCACATCAATAATACCCCTGGGAATGTTATGACACTGAGACGATATGATAGGATCGTCGTCTAAGAATCGATACAAGTGGTTCCCATCCTCAAACAGATTTTCCCTGCAAAGATTCAAAGCACCGATCACTCTAATTATCTGCGTTATAAGCACGAATCAAAGATTGCAACAATTAAATCACTCACCCAATTACATTTTGAAAAAATAGTTTCTTCGCTAGTTTTCGTCCAAATTCAACAGCCTGCCCAGTACACAAAAATGACAACCAAAAGGATCAAAAAACCATAAATATAGCATAAAGAAAAAGAGTTACCTGACAGTTTCCAAAAAAAAAAATCTTCAGTTAGACTATAAACTAGATTTCCAGTATTTAAAGTATCAAAATGTATAAACGATTTCCAATAATCAATATAAACTAGTTCCACTGCTGGAGTGGGGCTGAGAAAAGCGTTCTTTTTGTCTCAAAAGTATGTTTTTTTTTTCTGTAAGAACTTTTCTGTACATCCCGCAAATCTCACGGCCATTGTTTCTACCAGAAGGAGAATGAGTGAAAACCTTATGTACCCCAACACCAAGCAATTCAATCTCATTATCACTAAGAAAACATAAAGCTTAAGACAAAACACTGCAGATTTCGATCAACAATTATCAGGAGGACAGTTGCAAAAGACCAACAAACCTCTTCTCTCTCCAGATATTGATCTTCGGATAAGAAATTTACAGCATCTGAGCCTGAAAAACATTGACTGAACTTGCGGAATTTGGAAAATCTGTCTTTTACCGGAATTGATTCTTTCATTTTCTGAACAATTAAGGCAAGTTCATCAACTGTTCCGCTATTGGACACATCATCTTCACCAGAAAGAGGTGGTAAGGGAGCTTCACGGGATGGCGATTCAGCTATAAGATACTCAATCTTCTCATTAAGCTTGCCAGATGCATCCAAGTTTCTCAGCTCATTCAGACCCCCAATAAGGATTTCATTAAAGAACACTTTTGGAACCGATGAAGACCCAGATATCTTATCCAGTTCGAGCTTTCTACTTGGATAGATGTCAATATTAATCTCAACATATCGGAGCTTTCTATAATAAAAAAACAACCTTGCCTCTTTGCACTCCTGACATCCTAATCTTGTATAAAGAAGTATTCTTCCTCTCATAGCTAGCTGTGTTGGGGATTCCTTGACAGCTTCATCCTTTTTGTAAACTTCATCAACATCACGCGATATCTTAATGTAACTGAGTGGATTCCAAATTGATTTGTCAATATTCTTCTGAGAGGTTTCTGTGGATTTGCTGTCTTTATCAGGATCTAAATCACCTTTATCCTCACTGCAATAAATATTCTTCTCAATTTCGTCTCCTTTCCCCGAAAGGCGACGCAATAAACTGGAGACTGCAACAACGCTCTTCTCCTTGACGAAGTTTTTTAGAGCAGTTGCCTTATCGACAACGCCCTCGGTCTCAGTAGCCTCCTCACCTTCAGAGGCTGAGTCTAGTTCCTTCCCCTTGCCATTAGAATCTTCTTGATTTGTTTCTGGTAGAGCCTCAGAATCGAAATCCCTTATCTCTCCAATTGCATTACCCGAATCATTACATTTATCGAGATTATTTAACTTCAAATCTTGAGTTTCAGGTACCAACTCGTTCATATCCATTTTATCTCCATCGCCCTGGAGTTCAATTTTATCATCTGGCTCCAGTTTTGGAGCTTTAAACTCGTCACCCTCCCTTGAAATTTCAGTTCGATTAACATCATCGTCAGAAGATTCATCCGACGATTCAGAAGAAAAACTCTGCATTTTATCCAGATTATGCATTTCACCCGTTTTAACTTCAAACTCGTTTATATCCATTTTATCTCCAGCGCCTTGAAGTTCAACTTTATCATCTGGCTCCATTTTTGGAGCTTCAAACTCGCCACCCTCCCTTGCAATTTCAGTTCGATTAGCATCATCTTCAGAAGATTCATCCGACGATTCAGAAGAAAAACTCAGCATTTTATCCAGATTTTGCATTTCAGCAGTTTTAACTTCAAACTCGTTTAGAGCCTTTTCATCTCCAGCGCCTTGGAGTTCAATTTTATCATCTGGCTCAAGTTTTGGAGCTTTAAACTCGTCACCCTCCCTCGAAATTTCAGTTCGATTAACGTCATCGTCTGAAGATTCATCGGACGATTCAGAAGAAAAACTCTGCATTTTATCCAGATTATGCACATCTTCTGACTTCTCTTCATATGATATAGATTTCTCAGCTTCACCTTCTGACTTCTCTGCATGAGATTTACAATTCACTTCCTCACTCTCTGTCCTACTGATGCACAATTCTTCTAGTACATTTTTATTGTCTAATTTCGGACCATCGTCGTAGTTGTTTTCAAGTTCAATCTTGTCAGATGGTTCCTCACCCTCCTCCTCTTCCAGCTGGGATATTTTTTCACCCTCTGACATTTTAGCAGTAGGAGAAATTGACATATTTTTGTCGCTCAAATCTTGTTTAATTGAAAATCTGCAGCCCACCTCAATATAGCCTTCTAATTAAATATTTCTCTTGTAACACCAAAGGATGATTGTGATTAATATAGAACCTGATCAAGAATCCTGCATCATTTCCAAAAGGATTTAGATAACCTTGAGATGTTAATTGCATCAACAAACAAGATACGTGTTAACAACGGGATCGATGTAATTTCATCATAAAACGCACATGAACAACAGTTTCTATAAACGGATTCCAATCGTGCAGCTATTAGGGAGTAAAGATAAATTCCCATCGTACAGCAATTAGGCAACCACTTCTTACGTTACAACGAAAAAAGAGCGCATCGTGACGAGGAATCCGACACAAAGGTGCAAATGATCAAAGGTTTCACGATCATGTTGCACAAATAACAACGGTAGAATAAACACAATTCCACAAAAGAAGTTATTCATCCGCACCAAAGCTTGAGGGAGCTTTGAATTGCTCTTTCTTCGTCGATAAAAATCCAAGAAAAAAACTCGTCATCATAAAAATATAATCCATAAAATCAGAAACTCTGTTACAATAATAGATTCCTCAATCAACCAAGCAAAACACAACAAGAAGAAGAAAAAAAACACACACAGACAACATCAAATTATCTAATTAAACCTCGTAACATGATGGCCTCGCGTGATCAAAAATAAAGAGGCAGAAAAAGAAGAAACCGCGAAAACAAACCTGAAAAAAATCAGAAGACTCGAACGGACGAACGATCACGGGAAATCGGAAAAGAAAAGGCAAAGAAGAACCAAGAACGAAGACATAGCAACGAAAAAACGGAAAAACGATGAAGAAGAAATTCCGGTACACTTAGAGATTCGAAGGAGAAGAGGGATCACCAGAGCGCTTCAATTCAGAGGTTGAAAATGCGCAAGACTGGAGTCTTAGTCAGACCAAAATGACAGAAAATGGTGGACGAAGCGGGAAATTCGTGTTCTACGAAAATTAATAAATATATAATTATTATTACAAACAAAATATTTACATTATAGCCCTCATAAATAGAGAATTTTACATTAGCTTCTATTTTACATGTTTCAAGACTAATTATAAAAATAAAATATAAATTACTAAAATTAATTATTAATTGCATCAATTATGACGAATTTAAATCAAAATAGTTATATTTAGGTGAGCGAAGAAAATTTAAATAAAGACTTCAATTAATCAAAGGATTGATTAATTAATGAATCAAAATAATTTAAAACAAGGTCGTTGAGTAATTGAATAAAATTAAAAATGACAAAAAATTAATTAAATTTAACTATCCTTGGTGTTCGATCGTTATTGCTAGTTTTTTTTTTTTTTTAGTCAGTTAGAAATTGTTTTTTATTCTTTTATAATCATTTTTATTTATCAAAATTTATTCATTTTGCTATATATATGTCTATAATTGATGAAACACAAACAATTTAAATCGATAATATTTAATCTAATTTCAATAGTTATGTTTTAAATAAAGTTAAAAAATGGTGCGATTTTTTATTTTTTAATGTAACTTCAATACCTTCGGCTCACATTAGATACAAGAGTTTCAATGTGTTCTTGCATCGTTCATTCTTAGTAGACATGGACGAGACATGACCGAAAGCATGATCTAGATCAAAACTGTCAGTCATGGCATGATCTGGTCGGGTTTTAAAATCACTTTATCTATGGTATAATCTTACTTTGGAGGTAAAAATCATGCAAGAGGAACCGGATTGTGAGTAAAAAACGACTAAAAATAAAATTGAAACTAAAAAACTAGTTCTGAACATGATTTAATTATTTAAAATTTAATTTAAATATAATAAAATATATATTTTATTTTTTAAATATCAAGCTAAACCCGAATCATATCGGAATGGGTTTGTATTTAACAGTTATATTTTCGACTCTTAAATTTTGGAATCAGGGCTATTGATTCAGGTTTTATTTCGAGATAAAATTAAATTAGTTATGAATGATAATTCCGTGTAGACGAGGGGCTTAAAGGAAAATAACCTCCAAACTATTGAAATTACTTTTCCAGTCCTATTTTATGTGTTATTTTGCAAACGCACCCTCCTATTTTTTCGCGGCTCCTCTAGAACCCTATTTCAATCGGCTTGCTTGTTGGAACTGAGAGTTTATGTATCGAACGCCATGGATTTCTCTTCTGCAACTCTTCAGGCCTCAATCTTCGTACCAGTAAACGTTCCATTGACGAACTCAAGAAACTCCGTTTTCCCGTTGACGAGACTTCCAGCGGCGAACTTCTGCTTATCATCTCGTATGAAAAGTATGCTTTCTTGTGGCCACCTTACTCTAGGCAATTTATGTCGCTAAGATACTATGAGAAGGGTATTAAATGTATCCAAGGAAGTGTGTTAATCAGCTGTCAGTTCGTTATACTTGATAATTGCTCTTCGCCTCGGGTTTGAGTTGTTTTCTTGCGAGGACTTCGAGAATTCGGTTTTTTCGTTTTGATGTATTTTGCCCTAATTTTATCTTTTTTCTTTGTCGTTTATTCTTTTCATAGAATTAGTGAAGTGATTTATTCAGGACTACGAAAATTGGATTTGTGGAGCACAAATGCCTAATCTGAACCGTCAGAATGTGTCAAAACAAAATACAATAGTCGAACGGTACATATATTGATATTTCAACTTGGAAATTGACAATATTGCTTTCAATAGGACCTTTTATGACTAATTGGAAATGCACTTTGACGCTTTCTATTATGAGTTCAAGAGTAAATTGTGGCCTTGATCGTTTGGTGATACTTTATTTTGCGTTGGCATGACAAATTCAGTTTGACAGCTGATCTATTATAGGATCTAACTTAGTGTTAATCCAGTCAGGCGGCACTGCTTCCCTTCAAGTGCTGTCATTGGGGATAAAACTGCCTTACCAAATGAGTTTGGCTCGGGGGAATCTTCATCTTCAGAATCTTTGGATGACACAAGTCCTCAGGATGTTGTTTCAGGAAATGTTCAAAACACAGATGATGATCGAGAGTATTTGGATGACAGGAAAATGTCCAAAGTGTGTGACAAGCTTATTGAGGTTTTCTTGGTTGATAAGACCACAGCCACAGACTGGAGAAGGTTGTTAGCGTTCAGTAAGGAGTGGAACAATATAAGGCCTCATTTCTTCCAAAGGTGTCAAGATCGAGCTGATTCTGAGGATGATCTCGGAATGAAGCATAAGCTATTGCGGCTTGGAAGAAAGTTGAAAGAGGTAATTCTTGATTTATTACAACTTGATAATCGATCATTTCCTCACCAATTGTTACGAAAATGAAAGTAATACTTCTAACTTGGTTAACCATTTACTCGGTACTTTTCTCAGTTCATTCAAGCTTCCTCAATCCCTTAATGTGAGTGACATCCATTTGAAAAATCTTGTTATATATTATCCCATCCTATTTGGAAACTCGACATCTGAAAAAACATAAATTTTAAATAGTGAAAATAGAAAAAATCTGCTTATCTTGATTTTTAGTCATCCTAAGTTATAGGATTGTACTACATTGGACTTGGCAGAATCATTATGTTGGATGGAAGTTTACTAAGGATTTTTTTCTCTCAGATTGATGAAGATGTGCAAAGACACAATGAGCTTCTTGAAGTGATCAAACTTTCATCATCGGATATAAGTGAAGTTGTTGCACGACGCCGTAAGGATTTCACGAAAGAGTTTTTTATTCATCTTCATACAGTGGCTGAATCTTATTATGAGGATCCAGTTGAGCAAAATGGTAAGGCTGTATTTGTACTGTACGAACAATTTACCCTCCTTATTGCTGCTGAAATTTATAATTCAAGTCATGTAGTGGAATTTAATTGCCTAATTGTGTAGGCTGAGGATCTTAAATTAGGGTAAGTGAAAAAGGGGTAATTGTACTTCTAAAATCTACATAGGCCATCAAAATGATCTAATTTAAGAAGGCACCCTAGATACAATTTAGTTACATGTTCTTAGTTGAAGATTGCACTCATTATATGGTAAACATTTTGAATTGTAAGCTCTTGCAAAGCTTGGAAATTCATGTTTGGCTGCTGTACAAGCATACGACACTGCAACTGAGAGCATTGAAGCTCTAAATGCCGCAGAGTTGAAATTTCAAGATATCATTAGCTCTCCTTCATTAGAAGCTGCATGCAAGAAGATAGACAATTTGGCTGAGAAAAACCAACTTGATTCTGCTTTGGTGTTAATGATTTCAAAAGCTTGGTCAGCTGCCAAAGAATCAAACATGATGAAAGACGAGGTGAAAAACCCCTTCTACTCAACATTAATCCAAAATTTTCATGTTTCCTGATTAAATACTTTGTTATGAATCGACTTCGATCATGACTCGTGATGTTATCACCTTTAACCTAGAAAGACAATTGTTTGATAATTGTGAGGACAGATGACCCTGTCATCGAATAAAAGGCCTTTTTTCATTTTTTTCAAGGAGGGTCAAAATATAGGATCATATTTGTTTCATCAATTATCTTTGCATTCTTGTTTATACTGTGAACTAATGTTTCTGCTGCTGCTTTTGCATTTTTCAAGCTTTGCAAAAGTACATCTCTGATCCTTATGACGCTTGGCTAAAGGTGTTCGTCCTCTTTTTTTTCTTTTGAAGGTAAAAGACATACTTTATCACTTATATACGACAGCTAGAGGGAATCTGCAAAGGCTGATGCCAAAGGAGATCAGAATACTGAAGTATCTTCTAACAATAGAAGATCCAGAACAGAGACTGAGTACCCTGAAAGACGCATTCACCCCAGGTGAAGAACTTGAAGGAAAAGACGTCGATTACCTTTACACGTACGTTTAAGAACCTTATTATCAGTGTTTGTACTCTTCAATCGATAAATTTATTTCTCTAATTTTGCACTTTAATATCTCAAATTTATGAACATTTACAAGGAGTGAAAATGACATATAATTCTCACTTCGGCCCATGAAACTTAAGTGTTGAATTTTCGGTTACGCGTTACGTTGGCTGTTTAGATAAAGGAAAATGCTAAGTTTATATTCATAACATACATTCTTATTATAAATGCTGATGTGTTAGACTGTAATTTGTGCAATAATTATTATAAATAATGATTTTAATTGCAATACATAAAATGTATTTTAACTAGACGAAACATAGCTCGATATGTCAGCGTGTATAATAAGAGAGTATGTTATGAAGACAAATATAGCATTACTCTCTGATAAATTTATCTCGTGAATATATTATATTTAGCTTGTGAGTGTTACCGACAAGTTTGAGATCTTGGCCACTATCTTTTAAGGTAATTTGTTTTCCTATCTCGTTTTCAGATCACCGGAGGAGCTTCACACTTGGATAAAGACGGTGGTCGACGCCTATAACTTCAGCCGGGAAGGCAGCCTCATTAGAGAAGCTAGAGACTTGATGAACCCAAAGGTAATTTCAAAATTAGAGGAACTTAGAAAATTAATCGAGGATAAATTCATGTAATATACGATACTTGGTATCGCCTTTCTCGTTTAGTTTATCAAATTTTCTTGTCTAAATTACAAATTAACAAAAAATTAAAAATTTAATATATTATTATATGCATGGTTCCATAAATTCATCACATCGTTTCAACTCTTTAAACGTGTAACTCTCCTTTTGCTTTGGATTGAAAGTTATTGCTTTAGAATATGCTTTTAGAGCATGGCCCACGTCACAAATTGGAGGAAAAGAAATTTACTCTGTTCATACCACAGCTGACAGGTACAATTTATGTATTTTTTTTTATAATTTAAATATAAAAATTCTATTTTTAATTAGCCTTAAATCGTTGTTTTATTGCTGGATTTGTTCTTAAAGCAGTTGGAAAACACCAAAGTAGGCCTGTTTCTTTGGCTTTACAGCTCTAAAAAGTTGCCTAATTTTATTTTATTTTTCAGAAAAATGAAAAAAAATGTCTTTTTGTTTATTAATTATTAAAAAGAAAATGCTATTTGGTTAAAAGAAAAAGAAAAATTGAGAATACGTCCAAATGAAATGACCTTTTCTAGTTACTTACCCAACAAGAATAACTCCATATGAAAAAATTGGAAGTAACATTATTATATTTNAAAAAAGTGTCCCACCACCTTAGGAAGATAGAGCATGGCACATAGACATTTTTGCCTTTGTTATCTTCTCTTCTTTTTCCCTTGTCTTTTTTGGATCAAAAGCAACCCGTCTTGCCCCCAATTATTGATCATTCCTTTTCTTATAATATCAACTTATTTACTTGAATTTTGCACGAATCTATCTTCCATGCATTTTTGTGAGTCCCAAACTTAATGCCCTACATTTCATTTATATCATTGCTCGACTTCGTAATTTAGAAATCGTATCTTATAAACTAACTCGTGCCCCCAATATTCGTCGACATTGTCATGTAATTTTTTGTCCCCTGAACATATCAATGTTATGTTAAGGGTGGATACAAGTTGGTCCGATCTAATTTTATCTTAAAATAAAATTAGAATTAGAATTCACTGTTCTGGATTTTTAGAATAAAAAATTAAACCAATGGTTCTTGTGCGGTTCTAGTTTAACATTATTTTATTTTATATTAAAAAATAATAATAATAAAAATAATCTTTTTATTATATTTAGGTTGAGTTTTGTAATTGCCCGAGTTTATAAATAATTTTTTGGATTTATATCGGATTTTATTAGAGTTTCGGTCGAGTTTTACTCAATTTTAGAACTTTGTTTGATATACTATTCACGTTCTAGTTTCGAGGTTTTTTATTCTTAATACCAGAATCGGTCAATAAGTTACGATTTTTAAAATTTAAAACCAAAACTAGATTAAAATCAATATTTCCCGTCTGGTTTACGATTCTGGTTCAGGGTTTTGCCCACCCCTAAATAATGGGTCGATCAAGATTGCCTCCTTTAAGGGTAATGCTAAGTTAATATCACACGTCATTCATTTCTTCATTTATGTGATATTTATAATTATAAAAAATATTTAAAATTATAAATATTCTTGAATATAAGCTTAAATTAAAACATTCAAACGTAAACATAACTCTAATATGCATATGCAATTAGATCTTATGAAAAAAATTAATTAATTATTTGTAATCATTTGAACGGTTGAGATTTTGTCCGTCTTTAGTAGGGAATGACGGCAGCCAATCAAAACATGCCACGTCAGATAGTGGAATCTAGAGAACCATAAAATTAGGTCAATTACGGAGCAATGGTGACAGTGGCTTTTGGCGGGACTATAACGACGTTAACGGTTCACTCTATAATTTCCCATTCTTTAATTATGGATTTCGTTTCTCTATATATACTACGAGTTCTGAATCTTTCCTCGCAATGTTTCGCTTTTGAATTCTGAGTTTCCTTCCATTTTTTATGATGAACTGAGATCATCTTGTTATTATGGATTATAGTCGTCGTTCGAGATTTTCAGGTTCAATTGCAATCAAAATCAGGTTTGATTTGAGTTGTTTCTTACTTTTGCGCTGTTTTCTTTTTCTTTCGCACAATTTTATTGTAACTTCTGGCGAAAGTGTGTCGCGGATGTAGTTTTTTTTTGTTGTTGGAACGATTCTGTGGTTTAGAAGTTTGATTGCTGATGTTGTTCGCTCGGTGTCTTTTCAGCGATGATGTGATTTTCGCGATGGAATTTCCGTGCGATTCTGTGCGACTCTCGCGGGCGTAATGTAAGAAGTAGCATAGTTCTTCTCGAGCCTACGCTCCTGATGTTTTGCATGGAATACCTGTTCTGTTTTTTTTCTTCTTTTTGAGTTGCCTTTCGAGGTCATTCCTCTCTCTCTTACACTCTCTAAAGTTATGCAAATTAATTTAGGATCTAGAGACGGAATGGCTTCTTTTTCTAAAGAAACTTCTAAATCTACACAGTTGTTTATGAATCAAGATTTATTGCATAGTTGGACTCGAAATTGGGTACCTTTTTCAGTTGGATTTTCTGTGTACAAGCTCTGCTTTGATTCACAGTGAGGATGGACATATATAAGCCGCTTTACCAGATTACCACCTGGGAAAATGGTTTCAATAGTTATGGAAGCACAAACATGGGTAACTCAGATAACGTAGATGTGGACACTAATTTAGATGAGAAGGTAAGAATACTTGATTGATGCTTTGATGGAATTGAAGTGTTATTTACTCTTGATTTCTTACTCTAGTTATGTTATTTTTCTGGATTTTATAGGCTGAATTTGTTAATTGTAAAGCAATGGCAGATTTGGTTAACTGTCAAGAAGGAAACAACCCAGCTGATAAGGTCGGGAAGCTATAAAGTCTACAGTCACTACTTTTTGCCTCATTTTCCTGCTCTATAAAATTGATAAACTATGTTAAAGTATTTTTTTACTCGTCCAATCATATGTCCTTCCGCATATGTGGACTCTTATGATTAAACTTCTGCTGCAATATAAGGTCCATGCGTCAACACAAAATTTAATCTAACAGAGCTTTTCAGTTTTTTACGTACTCTTCTAATTTTACTGGGATTTGCTGTTAATTTTTTATTCGCATCTGCAGGTTCAGAGACGTTTGGAACAAAATCGCAAGGCTGCTCGTAAAAGTCGCCAAAAGAAAAAGGTTAAATTGACACATTTCAAGTCCTTGGATAGAAAACATAATGATCAGGATTACTTAACCACAAGTAAATTCAAAATATTTTTATCAGGCATATGTCCAACATTTAGAAACCAGCCGTTTGAAGTTGGCACAGTTGGAGCAAGAACTAATGACAATCCAAAGACAGGTGAGGTTGACATAATATTTTTCAAAACAAATTATGTTTGTATTTGGTTTAACTTTATTCTTCACTAGAAATAGGATACAGCAAATGATTATGTATGCATCTTATTTCAGGGTATGTATACATGCAACGGAATTGACTCGGGATTATATGGAACAATAAACCCAGGTTTAGTTCTATATGTTGGAATATATAGCTGTTTATCTTATAAATCATTCCATCAAATCACCTTTTTGAGATTCTATATGTATTACATTGGCATGTGCATTGCTCCCATTCAAAGTTTCTGCAAAACTGATTTCCTTAAGGGTAACACAAAATATAGAACGTAGATCATGGCACTCTATTCTTGAATTCTTTTTTGTTGGAGCAAAAAATCAGTTTCATGCCAAACAAATATGGTCCTGAAAAGTAATAAGTTTTATGCCTTTGCATCCGTTTCATGCAATTTCTTCGAATGTCTTTTGACTATTCCAATTTTTCACCATTTTTTTCCTGTCTCTACATCCTTTCTTATTGATCTATCTCTTTCAATGAAACTCAGTTGCTCCTTGATTTGCTTTCTTTACTTTCAACTTGTAAAGCTTTTCGTTTGGGTTTTTTATACCCATTTCACTTTTATCTCCCTTAAGTTTATACTTTTTTTTTATTTGCAAGAGCATTTGTAGTCAGAATGCAATGTATTCTAGTCGATCTAGCTCTTTCTTCCATTAAACTCTGACACCCCTTCGATATAACATTCAAAGGGCTCTTGTCAGCATTTAATATCTATATTCCTTGATTTCATGCACTTCTTTTGCAGTTCTTTGTACTTTGATTTGATTTGAATTTTTGAAATATTCCTCTCTTGATCTTCTAGTAATTGCTGCATTTGAAATGGAGTATGCAATCTGGATTGGTGAGCAACAAAAACAGGAAAGTGGACTTAGAAATGCTCTGCAAGCTCAAGCAACAGATCTAGAGCTTCAATCTCTTGTTGACAGTGCCTTGAATCACTATTACAATCTTTTTCGCATGAAGTCAGATGCTGCAAAAGGTGATGTTTTCTACTTGTTGTCTGGCACGTGGAGAACACCAGCTGAACGGTTTTTCCTTTGGATCGGAGGATTTCGCCCATCGCAGCTTCTAAATGTAATGTCTTGGTCTTAGACTCAAACTTAGCGCTGCTTTTTTTTCTTTATCGATTATAGCATTAGTTACGACAATATTATCTACTTTCCTGCCTAAGTAAGTCAAATTATTACGATTTAATTTTAGCTAGTTCAGTACATGATTAACTACATCAACAATTTGCTCATGACTGGATGTTTCAAAGCTCCAGTCCATGCTTTGAAAACATAATTCTAATAAGGCCTGATATTTAGATTAGCTCCAATCATAAGAGGAGAGAAATATTACTATACATACTAAGTATGAAATTGTTAGGTTATGAAGGAAAAATTAGGGTATGATTTTGGGAGTGGCTAGTCGCCATTAAGGAGCTCGAGAAGAAGCAATCTTCTCAAATTGATTGTATTCGTATTTTCGGTTAACTGATTAGCGTTCTTCAAGTTCATCCATGTTTCTTTTGAAGTTACATCTTTGGGGGTGTATCAAATTCATCCATGTTCATATTTTGCTTTTTCAAAGTTTTCTGATTGGATATCATGCTGTTTCCACTAACTATGACGAAATTTTAGCTTCATTGTCTCAGGTTCTGACGCCCCATTTCGGCCCCTTAACAGAGGAACAAGTGTTGCATATCAGTAATCTGAGACGATCATGTCAAGAAGCTGAGTATGCACTCTCACAGGGAATAGATAAACTACATCAGGCTATACTGCAAAGCGCATCAATAGATACCCCGAGTTCGGGAAGTTTTATTTCCCAGATGGCTGATGCCATGGAAAAGTTCGGAACTCTGGAGATTTTTGTGAGCGAGGTTTGACATGCTCAACTTCTTGATCTCATTGATTTTTTTTTATCATGATATTAAGCTAAAAGGAACATTCGAACATGCTCAATTTTTACTTGGTGCTTTTGATTTAAGGTTCAGTATTGGAACTAGCATGTTTTTATGCTCCATTTAGTGTCCAAAAAGAAGCAAACTTGATATTTTTAATGCAAATATGTTGAAATCATTCCTCAATTTCAATGTTACATTCAAAAAAACCAATATGAATTGATGGAATTGGAGGTTCAGACGCAGTGACCGTCTGTATCGAACATTCGAGGAGACCCGAATCAGCCTATTCACCCGAAACTCGGGTCTTTTTTGGTTTTTACTCTAAAAAAACCAATATGAATTGGTCGAAATGCCTCACTTTATCTCTCTAGCTCTGAGTCATTAACCAATTTTCTAACCGCAGGCCGACCATCTTAGGCAACAAACGCTACAGCGAATGTCTCGGATTCTAATGACATCGCAAGCGGCCCGTGGCTTGCTTGCCTTGGGAGATTATTTTCATCGTTTCCGTGCGCTTAGTTCGCTCTGGATGTCCTGCCCTCGCGAACACTCATCATAGCTGAGAATTATATACATCCTGATCCAGGTGTGTTCCATCTTAATCTCTTGTAAAGAAGATAAATTAAGTTATAGCTTTTCTTGTATGATATTAATATGTTACCTAGAAAACATGTCCTTCAATCTCTCCTCGTGTTTAAAATACAAAGAACTGAATATTTAATAAATAAAAATATAAATAATTATTTATTATTAAAATTAATCTAATTAATAAATGACATCCAGAATTATGAAAATAAGATAAATTTAAATAAAATTAAATAGTTTTCTTTGGCATACAATTTTGTGGAATCTTCTGAAATCTTCTGACTAGTATTTAAGAGTCATTAAATTAACATCGTTACGAAGAAAGAAAGATTGATGGCGTTCCACGTCATCAATTCTCATAAATATTATTAATTTTTATTCTCTTCCAATTTATTATCCGGAATATTTAAAAAATAAATAAATAAATAAATGGGTGAATAGGAGGGGAAAGCGCCACCAAAAGCGTCGGCTCCACCTAGCCGTAATTGGCTTAAATAGGCCCTTCTCTTTTCCCTCTACGCTTTTTCTGCCTTCCAATTTTATTTTTTTATTTATAAAATATAAATATCATTAATATCGTCCTCCACGTGTAGGCGTTTGATTGCTCTAGATAAGTAACATAAGTTGATATAAATACTTAAAATTAAAAAATAAAAAAATATATAAATTTTAGAAAGTAGTAGTGTGGTTCCTTTTTTTGTCATTAATAGCACACCATTTCTTAAACAGAGTGAAGTGCTCTTTTTTTGTGGCAGCCTTCGCAATTATTGCTCCAACCTTTTCTCCATTTAAAGCCAAATAATTAAATTCCAATTTTTATTTTCTATTTTTTGGGTATTTATTTATTTATTCCTTAATTTATTAATCCCAATTATTTAATTAATTTGGTTGGTGATGAGGTAAAAGGGCAACACTTTCGGTTCAAACCAATTTGACTGCCAATAATGACTTCTAAAAAATGAAGTGATGATCTTTTAAAAGCAACCACTA
The DNA here is from genome assembly GCA_003255005.1 of Begonia fuchsioides. Lineage (NCBI taxonomy): Eukaryota > Viridiplantae > Streptophyta > Magnoliopsida > Cucurbitales > Begoniaceae > Begonia > Begonia fuchsioides. The sequence continues at coordinate 1,178,087 of QAOC01008910.1, read as the reverse complement.
AAAAAACCAGGGTTGTGGTTCACTCGGCCACGTAGTTATGAGATGGCAAAAAAAACGTGAAATAGTTGGTGAAGATGCTCGATTATACGATAAATGCTTGGAATATCGACTCTAGTTATGGTGAATATTGCCTAAGGTCGAATGGTTGAATGTATTGTAGAGATATGGTCATGAATGTGTAGATAATCTATTCTGAGTATACTAACATGAAGATTTAACATATCTTCTGAAGTGTCGAGTTGTTATACTTTGTCTAGTTCAATCACAACAGTGTAAATATATTTTAAGATGGTATGTTAAGAAAATAAACTTAGAATTATCTTATATAAAAACTAAGAAACTTATATTCATCCTCATTCTTACCATTTAGAATTGAATATCAACTAAAGTTTAGGCATTCAAACGTTTGAAAAGGGTAATCACAATGATGATGCATAATATGATTAAACTTCATAATTATTGGTAATTTATGAGGCAATATTGATGTAATAGTAGAAGAATCAATATAAAGAAAACACCGGCTCATCATCGAATGGATTGAGCGTATCAAAATAAGGTAACGAGAAATGATATCATCTGACACTGATTCACAGTAATTGCAACGGAATCTATACAGTTAAAATTTCAAAATCTTTGATAACAAGTCATGATATTATCAACTGACACAAGATTTGAAAACATGCAAGCGTCGTCGTGCACACTACTCGAATGAAATATTGAAATAAAGCGAACCCATTAAAGATCGAATGTATCAAAACGATAATCATGAAAAGGGTAATCGTAGGGCCGGTTGATCTTTGGGAAGATACCCTCCATTTATAAATTGGAGTAAGGGTTCCCTCTTTTAGGGGAGGAGAAGAGGAAAGAGGTTTGAAATAAGAGGTGGGTCTAGTGGGGGATGGAATCCTCAAAGTGCTTCTTGCTTTGCCTAATCCTCACACTCCCCCACTCAAAACCCTATCAATGCTTAGTGAAACAAAATAATATATATATATATATATATATATATGCAATATATTTCTATTTAAAAAAATATTAAAAAGTGAGATATATAACCATATGTCTTCTGTAGGGGTAAAAATGATCACAATTTTTACGGTGAAATTCATATAGGGATGCACAAATTCACATCGCGTGAGAGAGTGAAAACTAAATTGTTTTATAATTAGGGTTGTTTTACTACCTAGTACCAGGCATTTTTGTCTATCCCAAATAATAAATGGGTAAGTTTAAAATTAACTTTTTATAGTACATACTAACGTGTAAGTTTTAATAAATATAATAAATAATATTTTATATTTTAATTGAATTAATCGATATTTGACATGTCAGCGTCTAAAATAAATAATAAAATATCTCTAGCATTACTCATAAAAACTTATGCAAGTTACGATCCAAAACGGTGCACTGAGACCACTCGAAACATAAATACACAATAAATAAGTTATCAAGATATTTGAGGTGAAGAAAGTTGTCAAATTGTGAGACTATGATATTTGTTTTATAATTAGACATAATTGAAATTCATAATTGATTTTGTTATTCCACTCTATAATCACATTATATATTTAATTTCATTATTGACTTACATGCTAATTTTCTATTTACAAAAAGTTATAATTAAAAAATATGACATTATCATTGATTTGAAATCAATTGCATATTTATACTCGAATATTTCACATTGACGTATCAAATACATATTAAAATACTTAAAAATTATATCAATCAATCGTTCATACATATTTAAACACGCCCAACATAGGGAAGTCGAGATATATGTTATTAATAATTTTGATTAATTTAGATGAAAGCGCAAAAAATAAAACACGATAATTAAATTATTAAGGTTTAATTTACTAATGAGGATGAGTGTGAACCAGCAATCAAACATTCTCTTGTAGATTTCCTTAGCCTACATAACGGAAATTAAATTAAATGTTGGTCTTTCTCATTATTGCTATTATTAGGCACATTTTCAAAGGATCTCAATTTAATAATAATAATTAAATAGTATTAAAATTGTGAATATATATAATGTATAATAGATGGAATTAATATTACTGACCCACCGTCCCAATTAATGAGATTCTTGAAATCTAGAGCTTCCTTATTTTAGGCAGGCAATATTTGGATATTTATTTATTATTTTTGTTTGCTTTATGAAATTAGTAATTAAAATAAAAATATATATATTTATATATATAAGTCAATTGTCACACATCTAATCTTTATGAACGAATAATATTAACAATTGCTTATTTTAATTATTAGTAAACTTTATAATTATACATAATGCTGTTTTTATTATCGTGACATGTCAAATGATGATTAGACAAAAAAATATAGTCAGTTAATTATTTATCTTTATTATAATGATTATTATTTGACGCTCAATGGCCAGTAGAATAAAAAAACAAGATATTTGATTTTTGTCAAACTATATTAAAAAAATGATTTTACCATGAAATAAAAAAGAAGACATTTGAATGACTTTCATAGGTGGGTCTCCAAGAAAGATTGAATTTTATTTTGTGGGTACTCACAACAATATAGTTTGGATTTGTTTAATGATGTTTGGTATCCAATTATAGATCCTCCCAACTAATCAAATAAATTAATCTTATGTTCTTAATCACCTTCATTTATTAAGCAAAAATATATTTAATAATATAAAAAATACTATATATATATATCGTGCGTAATGAAAATATAGGATACACTTCATGGGTCGTGCTCAAATAAAAAAATCATGCGACAGAGGAAATTTATAGATCCTCCGCTAATTATTGTCGCGATGATGGATGAAAGTATAAGATCATGCCCTAATGTAATGATATGTCTCGATAAATAGACGAATTGTTGTTCGAAGTCCCAAAAGCACCATACCTAGACTCGATAAAACAAACTCGATTTCAAAGATGGAGCTAAATTGCGGAAATTATAAAGGGAAAAAGTAAAAGAGAATAAAGGAAATTGATGAAAAATAGTGATGGAATTGTACCTTATCATTATTCTAGGATAACCCACTTGTTTTTTTATTCAAAAGCATAAACCTTTGAGCCTCATTTCAATGATGCCAAACAATCACTCGGGGATTTTAGATCTCTTTTTTTTTTTAATATCAATTATTTATTTTTATAATAATAATAATTATTATTATTCTTGAAGGGTGGCATGTGAAGTCTAACAATAAGAAACCCAATTTATGCAATTAGAAAGTAATAATAATATTATCAATAATTATTACTAAGGATTATCGAAATATTAATAAATGATATTTTCAAGTTTAGCTATAATTTTTATATTATAATCTCCCATTATATTGTAAAATTATATGCCATTTGCTAATAGCCAAAACTAATATGGCAATAATCTTACCAATTAAACCTCACAACATAGAATTAGAAGATAAAACTATCAATAATTAAAAAAAAGTGATGTTAGATTTACATTATTAGTATATTTACTTAATTTATTTTTTGATTTATTAAGTTATAATTAGTCTAATAAATAATATACATAATTATTTTAATTATAATATATTAAATATATTTATTTAGACTAATCAGAATTTGACGCGACCGAATATTATTTAAGAAGATGTAATACAAGGTTAATTTAATATTATTTTTTTAAAATTATTTATATAAGAAGGTTTACAAAATAATAAAAACCGATTTTAAAGGAATTCAAAGCAATTAAGGTTTGAGAAAATATCATAATTGATTCCTAGTTAATAATCTCATTCTCAGTCAAAGATTTTACTTACAGACAAAAACTCTCGTCATTTGAAACCAGCCCTACTGCATTTGATTACGCTTCTTCTTCTCTCTCCTCTCTTTCTCTCTCTACCTGTGCTTTTCATGGGTATAAATCCCAACTTCAGGAACTTTTAAGCCGGTGGAGAAAAGGGTATTCGAAAAAGGAAGAACCTGGATTGGAGTTTGTAAAAAAATCCATGGTTTTGTGAGCTTTCGTCTCTGAACTTCTCTCTCTCTCTCTCTCCTCTCTCTCTCCCTCTCTCTGAGCTCGTTGAAGAATGAAAATGGAGTATGCCCAATCATCCTTTTTCCCTGGTAGGAAACACCCATCATTGTTCTTAACCATCCTTTTCAAACCTGCAAATCTGAGTTTCATCTGAACATTTCCTTCTTCTTCTTCTTCTTCTTCTTCCTCCTCCTTTTCTTTGTGTTTAAGATTATTCTCCCATGGATTCTTCCTCCACTAACTCTGTTAATGGCTTCTACTCCTTTCTCAAACGAGGAATCGAAGAACTCGAACACCTCTATCTGTCCAACAATTTCATGTCGATTCAGTTTCTACAGAGAGTTCTTTCTCTTCTCCGAGCTCTTCACTCTCAGCTAACTCCCCTCGTTCAAAAGCTTCATTTGCCGGTCGGAGAAAAATGGCTCGACGAATACATGGACGAAAGCTCCAAGCTTTGGGAGGCCTGCAATGTCCTCAAATCCGCCATTTCTGCAATGGAGAGTTTCTATTCAGCAGGCTTCAATATCACATCCTCTCTCGATAGCCATCGCCTTTGGAGTCCTCAGCTCCACCGCCAGGTCTGCCGGAGCTCAGTTTTCTCCAGCGAAGTTCTTATTCAATCCCCTGACTGGTCTGAATTTTCTGTATTTTCAGGTTCTCCGTGCGATTTCCGGTTTCCGGCGAGAGGCGGTGGGATTGGAGGAGGAAAATCGAACTTTAATGGAAGCGAGAATCGAACCTCTCTCGCTCAGATTCGACGGGAAAGTGTTTAACGATTCGAAGTTGAACGGATTCAATGGATTCCGAGGAGTTTTATACGCAATGAGAAACGTGAGTTCTCTGTTAATAACAATTCTGCTTTATGGTCTTGTATACTACTGGCCGGAGTTGAATATCGGCGCCGGAGAGTACGACGGGTGTCTTTTCTTCGGGTCGCCGGTGATGATATCGACGGCGAGGCTACGGGAGAGAGTGACGGCGGAGCTGAGCCAGATCGGCGGAGGTAGGGGGGTTCTTTTGTACGAGTTCAGGAGGTCCAAGACGGCAATGGAGGAGCTGGAGAGGACGGTGGCCGGAGTTACGGCGGTTGCCGGAGGTGCGGCGGCTGAGGACGGCGGAATTAGAGAGAAAGTGGAGAATTTGAGAGGATGGTTTGTGGTTTTGAGATCGGGGGCTGAAAACATCGTGAGTCAGCTTGACGATTTTTTTGATGAAATCGTTGACGGTAGGAAGAGACTCCTTGACTTTTGTACTCATAGATAATATAAACCCCAGTCTTTTATTTAATTACATTCCCTACCCCTCTCAAACAAATTGTAATTTGTAAGGGTTTAGCCTTAATTTTCTCATTTCTCTTTTTTTTACTTTCAATTCCGTATCTTTTAACCTTGGTACAATGAATATTATAAATATTATATATAATTATTTATAATATTTATTATACAAATTAAAATTTAAAACAATAAAATGGGTCAAAAGTAACATACGCTAATTATATGAATAATTAGCATGATCATTCATAATCATTAGAATGAAAATCATTTAAATGTGGGCCTAGGTCTGGGCCTCGGTCTGGATTGCAAACCTGGTTATCTAAGTGGAGTATTAATCCGTGGATGTAATGTTGCTTTTATCGAAGGAGCTTTACATGAATCTCTAATGGAGTCGTCCAGTTCATCTTCTTCTTCATCGTTTTCTCTTGCTCGGTTCGATTATCTCGAGCTTCTTATTCTACGCCCGCTCCTCGCAGTTGGATTCACGATTTCCCTGATTTTAATCGGTAAACTGTTTCTCTTTTCGTTTCATGTGTTTGAGATCACCGTCCGAATCGCGCAATCAAGATCGCGAAGTTGTCTTTTCGATTTTCCGATCTTGATTTCCGTTTCTAAGATTCTTATTTCGACTATAATTTCGCTAGGATTATTTTCGATGTTGAATAATTTAGGCTGGTGGTTGGCTTGGAAATTGGTTCTGGTTCATCTTCCTTTGGTGCAAGAAATTTTCGGATCAAGAAAGAAAGCAGTTAAACAAAAACCGCAAACTCGTAGGCTATCGGAGCTATACAATAGCATGAACAATCAGAATTCGGCTTCTGGATGGTAATGTCGCATTCTTTTCCCTTCCGAGATTCACAAAAATTGCCTTCTGCCATGATTAATTGAAGGAATAAACTATGTTCGATAGTTTGTACAGATGAACATGTTCATCTGTACCAGTTATTAGGGCACTTGCCCGCACGGGCTTAGCTCAGTGGCCAAGTTGCGGTAGATTTGGTACAAGGGCACTTAATTTTTGGTAAAGTTGTTGGATTTTTTGCGTTTATTCATGACATTCACTGATTGAAAAGTTATCAATAAAAGAAAAATCAATAAAATTAGAGAATCTCTTGATCAATAAAAGCACAGAAATTACCCATTTTCACGTGCACATGAAGTAGAATCATCAAGACTGCTGAAATGCTGGAGATTTCGACGATGAAAACGACAAATCAGAATGTTTCGAAAGATTCAAAAGAGAGGAGCTCTATTTTTCGGGAATTCCCAAGGTGAATTTTAGAAGATTTATACATTTTGTCCGAATATAGCGGACGTCGATTCATCGTGATGATATGTTTGTAATTGTAAATTTCGCAATATGACAAGCTTCTAAATGAAAAATTATGCATTGCAGAAAATAGACATGCGCAGTAAAACTATGCTCAAGAATACCAGGGACAAAGAAGTATATTTCTCTTCCGATTGAGCCAAAACGGGTTTGTGGGTGTGCCTGTTTTTGATAACATTATTGTGATTTCTGAAAAAAATGAAATTCAATGTAAGTATTTCAGAATTTGAGAAGCTATGAAGCTGCAAAACTTGCCTTAAGCCTTGATCTTTTGAAGGTCAAGTATACAGTAATTCGATGATCAGAATAATAAACAATACATCTCTAGACTTGTCTAAAACACCCTGAAAGTAAATAATAAATTGAACTTACATAGATTCATTCATCATTCATCTACTTCTGCTGCTGCTTCTGCTTCTGCAGTGGCGGGTTGCTCGGAAGGTGTTTCTGTGGTTTCGGAGGGTTTCTTTTTTCCAGGACCTGAAGAAACTTTCACCATTGCTGGTCTCAGAAGCCGGTCTCCGAGGAGAAACCCTCGCCGGAATTCTTGAATTACAATTCCTTCGTCAAACTCTTCGGATTCTTCTCGTGCAATGGCTTCGTGTAACTAAAAATAGAACATAACATACAAAATTGTCAGTGGGCAGCAGTTCAAAATGAAAAAAAAATGATTACTCACCCTTTCGATTGTTGAATTGTATGACTACGAAAAATCTACGATAACTCAGTTCCTTATTATTTTTTCGAAAATTCTATGTAGGACTCAGCACTAAGCATCTTCATTGAAATGAATGTCAATCAAGAGGAACCCTTGAATCTTTGACGAGTTATCGCTAAATGAACGAAGACATTTTATAAAAAAGCAAAGTAAGGGCTCAGCAGCATTGACTTACAGAAGGATCGAATGGCTCTCCAATGGTTGCCACAGTGGCTACATTCAAGCNATTTCTGAAAAAAATGAAATTCAATGTAAGTATTTCAGAATTTGAGAAGCTATGAAGCTGCAAAACTTGCCTTAAGCCTTGATCTTTTGAAGGTCAAGTATACAGTAATTCGATGATCAGAATAATAAACAATACATCTCTAGACTTGTCTAAAACACCCTGAAAGTAAATAATAAATTGAACTTACATAGATTCATTCATCATTCATCTACTTCTGCTGCTGCTTCTGCTTCTGCAGTGGCGGGTTGCTCGGAAGGTGTTTCTGTGGTTTCGGAGGGTTTCTTTTTTCCAGGACCTGAAGAAACTTTCACCATTGCTGGTCTCAGAAGCCGGTCTCCGAGGAGAAACCCTCGCCGGAATTCTTGAGTTACAATTCCTTCGTCAAACTCTTCGGATTCTTCTCGAGCAATGGCTTCGTGTAACTAAAAATAGGACATAACATACAAAATTGTCAGTAGGCAGCAGTTCAAAATGAAAAAAAAATGATTGCTCACCCTTTCGATTGTTGAATTGTATGACTACGAAAAATCTACGATAACTCAGTTCCTTATGATTTTTTTGAAAATTATATGTAGGACTCAGCACTAAGCATCTTCATTGAAATGAATGTCAATCAAGAGGAACCCTTGAATCTTTGACGAGTTAACGCTAAATGAAAGAAGACATTTTATAAAAAAGCAAAGTAAGGGCTCAGCAGCATTGACTTACAGAAGGATCGAATGGCTCTCCAATGGTTGCCACAGTGGCTACATTCAAGCTCCTCATAATCTCAACGAATTGCTTGTATATACCTTGATAGCTTGTGTCGATACTTTTTTCCTTCTCAGTTTCTGGCTTAATTTGTTGTTTAGCTCTCTCAAAATTGTCAACCATGGGCAAAAGGCTCTCGATCACCTCTCCTTGAGCATTAGTTCTAATGGAAAGTCTCTCGTTCTCTGATCTTTTCCTAAAATTGTCAAAATCCGCTTGTAATCGGATATATTTTTCCTTGCCAGCAGTGATCTCTGTGGACAAAACAGAAACTTTCTGGAGCAATCCATTCTTCTCGCTCTCATTCATGAGCAATTTACTCTCGATTTCAGACGCAAGCTCTTCATCTCCATTAAGAAGAGCTTCCTTATATGCTTGAACAAGGTCCTGAAAACTTGTTGAGATAACTTCATCCTTTTCACTTTCCAGGATTTCTTCATCATCTTGGCTTTCCTCCTTTTCTGTATCAGTCTAGTTAAACAAAAAAAATGTCATCCACTATCCAAATCGATCCAAACATTCATATCAGGGCATGAGGAACCTAAATCAAGAGGCAATCTGCTTCATTAAACAAGATGGCGATAACAACAACCACCACCAAACACCCTCTATGGCCATAAATAAGCTATTTGTAAAATTAAGAAAACTAAAAAAGTAAAATAGTTAAGATAAGGAGAAGCACAGCCTAATTTTGATTTGTGAGTTATGAAGTAGCAAATTTAATAGGAATAGAACTTCGCCGAGTCTTCTCCTTCCACTCTTCTACTGAAGCTAACTTCCTTATCGAGCGAAAATTCATAGAAGTACAAAACAACAAGATATTCTGTAATTCGTATAAATTAGAAAAGTAAAATAACTATGATAACGTGAAGCACAGCCCAAATATGATTTGTGAGTTGTGACGAATCAATTGAATAGGAATAGAGCTTCGCCACGTCCACTCCCCTTCTTCTACTGAAGCTAACTTCCTCATCGCGCCAAAATACATAGACGTATAAAACAAGAGGATAATTTCACAAGAAAATAAGCGATATCAAATCTGAACGAAAGCAGCATCTGAAGAACGCAAATGTCAAAATTGAAGAACGCACAAATCACCGAAAATAAAAACAAGAGTAAGACTTACAGTGGCTGCGGCGTCCATGGAGGCGGAGAATAAGGAGAAGGGGAGCCTACGAGAAGAAGACAGGGAAAGCGAAGAAGGAAAGGAGAGAGAGGAGGATAAAAAAGGGGGAGGCGAGGGGTGGCGGCGATGGAGAGGGAGAAGAAGAAGAGAAGGCTGAGCGAGGGGCGTCGAATGTAGGGAGATGGAGAGAGAAGAAGATGGAGAAGCGAAGAAAGCGTGGTTAGAGAGAGAAAACGCCGCCATGGAAGAGGAAGTTGAACCTCGAATGCTCCACTGGAGGAAAGGAGGGCTTGGATTTCTGCTGTTTCACCCAAACTAGATCTTCGAGACTGTTCGAGACCTTTCCGATTTATCAATCTCCAATCAATAAAATTTGAAGTCTGTTATTAAATTTATAATTTATAAGATTAATTAATATATATCCTAAAAATAATATAAATATTAATTTACTTTTAAAATAATTTTAACGTTGGTTGGCTTGTCCGTTGTCTTAAAATTCAAGCATGCGTTTCTTTATTCTTCATTGTTTACGTTAATTTTGACTCTGCAATTTTAACAATTCGATAACACTAAATATGTGGAAACTAATTTCTTGTTAAAATTTGAAAAATAGGAATGAGCTAGGGTTATGAATTTATGATCGATAATCTAATGATCAAATCGATTCCATGATTATAAGTTCATATCATATCGGGCCAAACCGGAAACATTAAAAGAAAATTAAAGAAAAACAAGTTATAACTCTAATAAAATTTACGAAACAATTAAAGAAAATAAATTTGGAATATGACTGATGTGCGACCGTGAGATAGCACAATGCGGATCAACCAAATGATGTGCGACCGTGAGGATAGCACAATGCGGATCAAGTAATGTACCACTTATTATGGAAAAATGTATGCTCGATGGTCAATGTCGCGCTATCAAGAAGATATGTGGAGTTTTGTTGAGCTAAGCATGCAATCGAGTGACCGGACAATTGTGGTCTCGACACACTAGTGCGGCGCAGTAAGGACGGAAATGAGAGAAGGAAAATATCGCTCGGGAAAGAGGCGGACGTGGTTCAGAAGGTTTGCGGAGGTGGGAGACGAGGCAACTTAGACACTCAGGCGATTGAGTGGCTAAGCTCGGTAGACCTTGAGGGAACGCTCAGATATGACTCACCGGTCGCTCGACGAGGGTTGACACTTCTTAGCCGGATGTGACTCACCGGAGAAGAGGGGTCGGAGGATGATCATTGTGCTATCCTCACGGTCGCACATCAATGACTATAATAAATACCTACATACTCTAAGAGCGAAACTCGAATTTATCAAACAAAAAACACATTCTCCACCTTTATACACTATCATCCGTAAATTTCACATATATTCGACAAAGAAGATAATCAATAAAATTTCATGTCTAATTTGAGCCGTGTTTGTAAGACTTGATGAAAATGACTTTTTCTAAGTTGTCTAGGCTCGATTGACAGCTCTAAATATAAATTATAGACAATTAGATAAGTGACAATAACCCGATGAGAACAAAATAATTTGGTGTTCTCAATAGGATCGGTCGCCCGCTAAGATAAATAAACGTGACATAAATTGATAATAACCGACTATCGAGACACCAATTTATCAAACAAAATGAGATCACTAGATTCATGAACATCCAGATTCCGGTCAAATCTCAAAAAACAAATTCAAGATGCATTAGTTGCTTTGTTTTCATATCCAAATCTCAGTAAAAAATGGATCAAACTCAGCAAAATCCTAAAAAATACTAAGAGAAATAAGCTAAAGTCATGGTAAGTATCGACTAACAGCTAAACGGCGCAACTAAGGAAACTAGTCGAGCTAACAAAACGTACCCTACTTCGAGTTTACGGTCAGCCTGCATTACCTGTCCAAAAAAATGTGAGTAAAAAAATGCTCAAACAATTCTAGGCCAAGAAAGAAATGCTAGAAAGTTCTAATAATACAACATTCAAGATGGAGGCCTTCCTATTTTTTACTCCATAATCTTAAATACACAAATGATCAATTGAAATCAGCCTTTAAGACAAATATATGTTCGAGATTCGAATTGCATAGTTCTAATCGTCCATAAGAGTATGTAGGCCATAGCTGTAGAAACATAGGCGTCAATAAAAGATAATCAAAATGGTTTATTATATCCTGTTTCGCATTGCCTAATTGGAGTTTTTTTATTAAAACTAAAATTAAACATGATTAGTTTCCATGGAATGGAAGATAGATAAGACACGGAATGGAAGCACATTTATCTAACTTATATATATTTGATGCCAAATTACTTGTATATGCGAGTAAATCCCAAAGATTTAATCACAGTTACGGATAAACATACCTGCAATTCTGCTTTCGAGGAAAAAGCGAAGCACATCCGAATTTTCAATTAGCTTTGTCCCCGGGAAGGGATGTATCCGGTGGGTTGTCTAGAGGTTGATTGGATCTCTTACTATTATCATCTTCTATACGGCCCCGATCATCAAAAAAATCGATTAACTGAATAGAAGTGGGTTCAATTTTTTTTGGGCTTTTCATCCGGTTTCCCACAAGTTCTGAGTAAAAATAAAGAACACAGCTCTGGCTATCAGGTGATAAGTCATCAGATGAAATACCAATATTCAGCTCAGTAGATATGTATGTCGACTTTGGGATCCGTTTGTCTATAATGTTGCCAATGTTGTTCTGCAAAGTATTTTCATTATATGTTTTAGAGGAATCGATTCCATCGATTAGATTTTGCCTGGCTCCCTGCATGCCAGCAGGAAATGTGTCATAATTCAAAAATGGGGGGTTCCTCCCCCTCATGTTTGAATTATTCAATCCATCTACAGAAACAGAGTATTCAGCCTCATCAGACGGTAATCCAGCATTCTGAACAGCTTTAAATTTCTTGGGCGGGTGAAATGAGGAATTTGGCCGAGGCATTGATGTAATGACTTCCACTTGCCAAGGATTGATTCTCTTGGGATGCTGAAAAGCATCTGGTTGATCCCATGTAACCTGAGGTATATATATATCAATATATAAGACTATTAACCATCAGTCAAGAACAGCGAAATATAAAGCTGTATACGTAAAATCTTGAGAGCAAACGTGGAAAAATGAGGAGGGGGTTGTCTACTTAAAAGGGGGAGAGAGATCGAAAGCTGTGTTGTGTTGATATTTCTCTCATTTAACTTTTCCCTGTATTCTATCCTCTACCTCGTATAACAATAAAAATGGATTATCTTCAGAAAAAAATCAAATCAACTACTTCTTATGTTGTCCCTCTCTGACAAAAACTTAATCACGATTCATCTGGTTTTTAAAAGGATTGGTGGTTCTTTCCTATTCATGTATAGAATCATTGATGAAGTGAACTCTGCTAAATCTAACTATGAAAAAAATTAATGACTGAAAAACAAATTAGAATGATAAAAGTACGACGGGTTTAATGATCCAAAGCAACATATGAGAACCTATGCATTTCAAAACATGAGGAGCAGAGCAATCAAAATCATATTCCCTCACAAGGAGTTGAAACTAATTACCATGGTTAGATAGACCAAGTTGACAATGACACCAGCTCATTTTTGTACCATTGCAACTACCTTTGACAAATTATCAACAATTCAAAAAGTTAACCATTAGGGTTGATGATAATTTAATTATTTATATTCATTCTCTTAACATTTCCATCACATGCAGTTTTTCTTTTTTTTTTTGTCCTCAAATGCGAAATTCTTATTTAAAAGTTTTTAATTTTATTAAGGATCGATTTTGAGACCTCTAATTCTGATAACATGATAAATTACCAACAATTCAAAATGTTTAAGCTTTTAGGTTGATGATAATTCAATCTTTCATATTAATTGTTTTAACAAGTCTTCAACAAATACAAGGAATTCATTTTGGTTTCTAACTGAATGATGCTACAAACTCAATATACACGAGAACAAAAAAAAATTATTTAAAAAGGAACAAATAGATAGATCACAAAGATTAAGAGCATAGACGTCTACCTCCAGCATGCGCCAAGGAGATCCTTGCCAAATTCCATTTTGGATAGAATGAACAACTGAAATTGAGCCGTGAAACCATGTTATCTTTGATGAATCCTCTGTCTCTACGGGAATTTTGACCTTGATTTCAGGAGTCCAAAACACACTCATTGCTTCGTCCACAAGTTTGGCCTTCACCACAAAATCCGACCATCCAGCTCTCGGATAATAGGAGACCTCAAACGGCATGTTTTGTACCGCCATCTCAGCAGCCTCAGCCACCGCCTTAGGTGGCAGTTTCCCCCAGGTACTCCACGAAAACTCCGATCCTTCTAGTCCACACCCATTATCTTCCTTTTCCATCACTCCCCCATAACGGGAATAATCCACACTCACACTCAACCTTAGCCCACGGCGCATGCCTACGAACATCTCTCCTTTAGAATTTTTCATAAAAACAACAGAATCCCCGGCCACCAGCTTCTTATTATTCACAAATTTGCTCCATCCTGTTGTCAGCAAATGCCGCCTAGGTGTCCCGCGGTATATATGGCGGAAACTCCAATCATTACCTTGAACATCAGTGACCAACAGCGTCTGAACAGGCGGATCCGCCGTCAAATCCAGCGGAGGAAAAAGAGAGACCGCACAGGACCTCGGGACAGAGAATCCACCGCCATTATTAGCATCCGAAGGAGTAAGAATCTTAGCAAACGAAACAATCCCATCACCGTTCCCAAAATTCCGATCAATCTCCAATGCAGCTCCCCAAGCTTCACCATAGCCAAACGAGACATCAGTTGAGGCAACGATAGGACGCAGAGTCATCCTGGAAAAGACCTCATCCGTATTGACATCAGCCAAATACTGGATGGACTCAACACGGCAAAGAACGACCGGGCGAGACAGGACAAGCGGAGAAAGACGCGGCGGAGCAGAAGAAGCTTGCTCCAAATGCCCCTGCGGAAAGTAATAAACTCTAGAATGAAGATTCGGCATGTGAACAGTGGAACCAGCACATGCGCGCCAAATCTTCTGGTCGACGGACCGACACTGACCTGCCATGGCAGAGAATCAAGAACCTCTAAAAGCGAATAGGTTTGGGAATTAGGGTTTCCAAACTGGAAACATCTCTCTGGAGAGCAGGATCGAGGACGGACAGAAGGCAGGGGAACGAAAGGGACGGCGATGAAATAGTGTTTCAACAAAGGAGAGACCTCAAGGAAACGAACTCATGGTTTGTCCTGTTCTAAATGACTAAACTGCCCTTTGGATAAGGTCAGATTGGTAATTAGTTAAGATAATCAGGTGGAGATTGTATGTGGATTGGATGTGGCAGGGTTATTTGATTTTGCAATCTGGACCGTCCATTGTTGGATTCGAGAGTTTTTCGGAAGTCTGTTCCGATTTTTCTCGTTTATGGCAGTGATTGAAATGAAACATTGACCACTTGCCAGGCTGTGGTTGGCGGGCCGGGCCGGGCTGGTTTTGATCCGTTCTTTACCCGTCTAAAAAATAATACCAAAAAAATTGGATTTTTAAAACGGGGAATAGGATATAATTTTAAATAAAAATTAAAAAAACATTTAAATATTTGAAAAGATATAATTGAATCCAGCTTCAAATTCCCACGATAAAATCCATAAACCAACCACATCAAATCCATAAAAATACCAAAATCAATCCAATTCCGATATAAATAACACACAATCACGAAACCAGGCACATAAAGATCAAATCCAAGACCACACAGCCAACAATCACGAAGCAACAGAAAAACACACAAAACGACCAAACTCAAAAGAACCATGAAACACTTTCGAAATCACCAGAAGGAACCAGGCAGTGATCCTTATTATTCCCAAACCATAGATGAGTGATGACGCGAGACAGGAAAGACATATTTAGAGTACCAAACCATGGACGATTCATTCATCTTCGGACTCCGACTCCGCGCTCTGGAGCCACTCGATGAACGGCTTCACATTCTTCCATATCGGGGACGTCTTATTGCTGCCTTTCAATCCGTGCTCGTACCAGCCAACTATAAACTCCTCTTCCAGAACATCCTTGTCGTATAGAGCTTTCAAAACCAGTGCCACCTCACTTCCAGCTTCTGGGTTTGCCTTTGAACAGAAGGTCTCGAGAGCCCCCAACAGAATTGGCTGAGATTCTTCCTCCTGAACAGCTGCAGCAAGAAAACTCTTCTTTTTCACCACATCTTTGGAGAAACCCTTTCCAGCGCCTTCAAAAAGGGCTTCAAGAAGGGCATCCATGACTTCTTGCTGTGTACCTGTTAGAGAATTTAAGAAAGCTTTCATCTGGGAAACCGGAGAGCCTTTCTTTAGGTATGCCTGTATTTCATTAACGAGCTTTCCATGGGTAGAAACACCATTGCCATTCTGATGCCCATTGTTTTGAGTTTGGGTTTCCTGTTCTGGTAATTTTTTTTGCTGCTGCTTCTCTTCCTCTGTAGTGAGCATCACCATATCAGCAGTAACTGCACTAAGCTGCTCCTGGATTCGCTGCTTGGCAGCTTCGAGGGATGTGTCTGTCTGCCACTGAACATCATCGTCATTGTCATCATCAATATCTGGCTGGTCATTATCATCAGAATGACTGTGGGCTGGGGAATGTTCCTCATCAGAAGCATTGTTCTTCTTCTTGCTAGATGCTCTTGAAACCCCAGCATCTTTTGTGCTGCTAGAAGTGCTTTTCTTCTTCGTTGCCTCCTTTTTCAGCTTCTTCTGTTCCTCATCTACAGCCTCACCCTCTTTCATTCGTTCTTTCTCAGCCCTCCTCATAGATTTCTTATCTTTTGACGATTTTTTAGACTCAGGTGGGTTCTTGAGGATAAATGTTGTGAGCTTGCACCTCATGTCAACATCCGAAAGGAAACCACAAGCAGCACATTTCAATGTGATCATCTGTGTCTTTGTGATGATAATTTCAGTTTCAGGGTTCCCACAACCATAGCATTGGACATACTTCTTGATGAAATTCTCAAGAAGACCAGCAAGCTTTGATGTGTCGTGAGCGCCATTCACCAATGCAGTGCCCGTCTTTTCGTCAAACTTGGACTGTGCTCCAAGCTCACAACCAAAAAACTTTGTAGTGTAAGAAGCAGGTCTAGCTAATGCTTTTGCTATCTCAACCATGTTAACCACATTGGTCTTGATGCCATTACCTCTTCCTTCAATTTTAGTAATCATTTTTGGCATCTTGTATCTATAAAAGGCATCATCGCGATTTGATGCCCCAATGTTTTGTAATGCCATGATGTTTCAGTGCCCAGATATGCAGGTTCAGTTACAAAAAGTACTAAGATCCGGAATCAGTAACTTCAGAGATATGGGAAGATGGAAAAGGTTGCATTAAATAGAAACCAGAGCAATTTGTGTTCAATCCTTCAAATGACTCAAGATGTATGCATCTAACTTCGTCTATAGACCGTCTGTTCTTTTTTCTAGACGGGGGACAGTACTCTCCAAGCAAACCAATTGATGTCAAAAAGAAATCCCGCTCAGACATAAAAGAAGTTTCAAACTTAACACACTCCACGTTGGCTAGCTGAAGCAGATTAAACTGCCAATTTCCTGAAACAAAAAGCTTAGCTACTAAATCACAAAAATATTGAAAGTCAACTCATCATTCACAATGCTATAAGTCAAAAAAATTATTGTCCAACACGAAAGCAATTTTTGAAGGAAAATAAAACCTGTCCATCATAGAAATTTGCCATTCTCATTACTACAAAAACTCTAAAGGGCTTCAAACTCGTCTAAAGTACCCAAAAATCCATATCAAAGATGCCACGCTGTCAAAAGAAGCTTAAAGGTTTTTTAAACATGATGTCAGACATCATAATTTTCCTTACATCCTACACAAGTTACTTCATCTAAAAGTATGAGTATATAAATTGACGTGTATTAGTTAATGAAGGAAAAAACAATTCGAAACGTGTGTTCAAGACTTGCTTTTTGCAATGCTTAAACAAACTTCAGGACAATAATTCAAAAAAAAAAAAAAAGAAAGACAGGCTAGGCGTCTATAACACAGTTTCTTCAATAAAAGTACAAAATGCTCAATGCACTATAAAAAAATCAAGTAAAAACGAGCGATAATCCCGGATGAGGAGGCGTCCACAAAAAAAAATCTAGTCTTAAAACTGATACATCAACTCAGAATTACTGACAGAAATTAAAAACAATTAATAACTAATTAATATTTCACTATCGGCTCATCGGTCAATTCATAATCCAATCTCAATAATCCATAAGAAAATTGCGTGAAAATTTTGACCAATAAACCCAAATCTGAACTACAATAAACTACAAATAGTCGAAAGTAAACAGATCTGCAACAAACAAGCATAAAAAATCGAGTCGATAAGCAGTCTTAAATTTCTGTTATTGCAGAAAACACAAAATCCCGTAGAATCAGACCGAGAAACACAGCAAATCAAGAAAGCGACGTTCGAAATAAAGCAGCAGACGCAAGGAAAAAATTAACCAACACCGATCAAGAAATAGAAACGAATTTTACCAGAGGATAGTTGCTAGGATTGAAGATGAAGAATTCTTAGCTTCCAGATGCAGCGATATGCAAATACCGACGAAGATGAGAAGAACCTGGGGTGCGAAGGGAGGCACGATGCTTTATATAGGGCGATAATGAGCCTTATAAAATTGGCGACGTCGTCAAGTAGGGCAAACCTTCAGAAATAAAATAAATATTAATAAAAATTTCTTAAAATGAAATAGGTAATTACCCCGAAACGTTCACGTATTTACATTGGTACCAAACCGTTTAATGCGTGACACCAAATTTCTTGAAGGGTATTATTGGAATTAAAGGAAATAGCTTAAATAACTTGACCTTAGCCTTATCTAGCAACCTAGAGAAGGATCCAGATTTGCATAGAACTAAACACATTTACATTTTTCATTTTTTTAAAAGAGAAATTATAATTATAATTATTATTTGGATAAAAACTAAATCAGTCATTAAATTATCATGTTAATGATAAACCGACTATCGTACGGGCGGATGGTCACACCTGCCGCACCACCTAAAAACTATTGTGGCCCGTCATGCAATTTGTTAATTTTTTATTTAAATTTTTTAATAAATTTTATCAAAATGACTTAAAATTTTTAACGCTCATTTAGAATATTGAAGTTTCGTAAATTCGTAGTAGTTGTACGATTAATTGGAATGTAGAAAAAGAAAAATTCATTAAAAATCAATCATACGTCAAATTTCAAGCACGTGAGTACTCATTTTCTAAATACTTTTCACGAGCTACATGCGAGAGTAATTATTTCGAGATTCAGTGTCCATCGGACTAGATTCAGACAACCATAAGTTTTAACTAAATCATATAGCTCTCCGCGATCTATGTGGGCGATCAAAATTTAAATGAACTGTCAAAATCTTAAGTTATTTTAATAATATTTTAAAAAAATTATCTTATAATATTTTAAATGTACGATTAAAATTTTAAATCATTCAAATAATACCGAATTAAGAAAATTAAATAAAATTAAAAAAATAATACGATTGTCTAAAACGGCAAATCAGAGTTTTCACTGTGAACAATGATCGAACTGCAAAGGGAAGGATAGCACCGGACTGCGATTTTCGAATCAGGCGAGCAATTAACGAATATCTTCATTAACGACGTCGCAATTTAAAGGTGATTACCAAACTAAACCTTGTAGTATTTCATTAACGAAGTCGCAATTTAAAGCGATTTTCTTCACAAATAACTACTAGCCGAGCCTCGTTTTTGAGACCGAGGGTCCGATTTATCCGATCGGGTAAATACGGCAAACTAATCGTTGCAAATGTAAAGTTCATGCAATCATCAAGACAAGAATACAAAAATGATGTTCAAAAATTCATACACATTTTTCTACTAATCTGAAAGGATTAACTACAGTTGCTTGAATATCTACTGATAGAACTTGTTCATCCAATGTCTTCTGCATCATCCAATTATTGCATTTTTAGCACTAAATCTCAATGCCAATGAGAATAGAAACAGCTGAAATTGAAAATAATTTGTATAATTAAATAGGAAAAAAGTTATAAAAAAAAAAACAGATTAACTGAAGTTACCTGAACCAAAGAAAGAACCAAGCTAATTAAGCATATCATCTAGCTTCTGCCTGTAAAGTGCCAAACCCTACAACAGATTTCGATTTCCACTTCAGTAAATGCACGATAAACGGGTTATTAGTCGAGTTTTAATTGGTATTTGATCGTTTATTTGAAATCGGATCACTGTGTGTTTGTGAGCAATCATTGCTCTTAGCTTACACAATCAAGAACAATGAGTTGATTGAATCCATTTTTTATCTAGCTGAAAGATGGGAGCGGAGCATAGAACAAAAAAAAGTGGGGCAAGCTTTTCATCGTTCGTCCAGATCTTTCATATTTATATTATTCGTTATTTGTAAAGAAATCTTCATACATTTTCATGCGAAGGGGAAAAAATACGGTTTTTCATACCCTAGTATACGCATAAACCCCGGCCTCGGAAGGTCCAGCGGGACTTCCTCTCCGAATGAATTTCCCTTCCTTGGAAATATACAGCATCGGTATTCCGGTCGAAAGTTCTAGGCTAATCACCTGTAAAAACGACAAGAAAATGAAATAAAACATAATAACATTTGCACGAATAAAATCGATAAGCACAAACCGAAATGAAGTAGATATAGAACCTCTTGGGATGTTAGTTTGTCAAGATACATAATGATAGATCTCAAGGAATTTCCATGCGCTGCAATCATAACATTTTTCCCGGCGCGAAGTTGAGGTTCGATCTGCAGAAAAATATATACCAATCAGAATATTGCATGCGCTTATTTCAAAATATATACCAATCAAAATATATAACATTTGCTGATTTTCGAAGATAGCGTTGTAATGGAAAGCACAGTTGCAAAAAAACTAGAACAAAAAGAGAATTAATCAATTAAAAAGAATTACTTGTTCGTTGAAATATGCGACTGCTCTTTCGGCGCACATTTCCAGACTCTCGCCATTAGGAGGAGGTATGTCATAGCTTCGACGCCACTCGTGAACTTGCTCTTTTCCATACCTATCTGCTGTTTCTTGCTTGTTAAGACCCTGTAATTCTCCATACCTTAAAAAGACAATAACAAGCCATGATTTTCTGAGCAGAGGGGATTTCGATCGAAAAAAAATGCATCAATAATTACATTCTTTCGTTTAGTTGCCAAGCAGCTACGACTGGAATAGACTGCTTTTTCGTTTCATCGCTGAAAATTTGGCTCCATACCCTTGCTTGCTCCCTTTCATCATGGATAATAATTGGAACCTGATTGAGGGGTAATGGACATTAATTTCTATTCCACTAGATTTCAAAATTTGAATGTGACATATATATATAGCATTATATTCTGAATAATTTGCATAATTTGATACCCAAAAGCTTCAAAAACGTTACCTTTTTACGACGATGTTGAGTCATAGCAAGCATTGCAGTCATTTGGGCACGAATTAGTGCAGATGTAAAGATCATATCGACGGGAATGTTGCTGATTCTCTTGCCAGCTTCAATGGCCTCTTCAACACCTTTCTTTGTAAGAGGGACATCCACACAACCCGTGAATAAGTTCTTCTCGTTCCATAACGATTCTCCGTGTCGGATCAGAATCAGCGCAGCTTCATCTGATCCAAAACACAATTTTTAAAATATAACAACAATAGAATAAACAAAACTTGTCTGTTTATTTTAGCAAATGTAACTAGCTTACTTGATTTTTTACGCAAATCAGACGTGGTTTTGATCGAGGGAGATGAAACAGAATCGTAAACAGGAGTTTGGGAAGTAGATGCTTGAATTCCCCCATAATTTGTTCTGAGAGATTGAGAATGTTTTCCTCTTGGGATCATTTCAATTTTAAAGACCTTAGAATGAAGCTCTTGATGAAGAGGAGACTTATTAAGTTTCCCATGGGAGTGAAGATTCCCAACTGATTGATGAAATACAGAAGCAGCCATTCTCAAGTATCAAATTATCTCTAAAAAGCAAAAAATAAAAAAATAAATCATCCGAAGAACATTCAAAACCATAAAAAAGGAACATAGAGAGAAAATCCTCAAAAAGAAGTCAACAAGAATTTGTCTTCTGAAGAAAAATAGATAAATAGATTGTTCAGATCATAATTTATGCGATCCATCCGAAGAACAATTGATCTAAATAAAGCAAATCAAATGCTCATACACATGCATGAGCTTTCGAAGAATCGGAACACACTCAACAGAACAACGAAACAAAAAACAAGAAAATCATCGCATACCCAGATAAAATTTCCAGCAATCGAGCCGCAACTCGAATAAAAACAGAATACTCATTTAACCAATCATGGAATCAAACGAAACCCAGAGAAAAAAAACATAGAAACAAGAAAACATTAAACTTCGACCTAAATAAGAAACGAACCCTCGACAAGAAGAACCGCGACCCAATGCAGAACAGCGCCAGGCGTTGAGAAAATGGGGGTTGGATTTATAGAAGGAGCGAAGAAACCGAGAAAGAAAGAGAGAGTGAGAAAGGGTAAAAGGGGTGAGATCGCAGTGAGTTTATTACGAGAAAGATTGACGGAGAAGATGAAGAAACTGGTTGTTGAGGGATTAAAAAGTTCAGGAATTGAACGGCCAAAAATGGAGATTATATATAAAAATATCAAAAATCATATGCAAGTAGAAAAAATGGTCGCCCTTGTCGTCTACATTGCTGTTTTGAAGAACAGTGAGATGACAAGTTTCCTCCTTTTCCCCGCAAGTTGGCAGGATTTTGAAGTGCAAAAGACAATAATTTCTTGGTTTTTTTACTACCCCCTTATTTAACATTTGATGGATCGTGACACATTTTTAAATTATAAAAATAAAACAAGTATATTATATAGTGTTATACTTAGTACATATCAATAAATCATTTGATTTTATTTCAATTATATACTATCAATCGATAGTTGATTACATTGGTATGTAATGTCCTAGTTTTTACGAATTTATTCTATACTAAAAATGAGACAATTTTTGCATTATTAAAGTCAATTTTGTATTAAATTTAATCTAATTGCAAATAAATTAGACATAATTAACTTAAATCATTCGAAACCCACATTTTGAACAGCCATTGGGAGGCTTGAAAAGACAACAAATAAAATTAAAAAAGAAAAAAATAGAAAAATAAATAAAAAAAGAACCGTGGGGCCATGACCAACCCAAAGGACAAGTCGGCGAGTGTCAACCAACAAAACCAAACCTACCCTCCTCCGCCTTGGTCGTTTGATGCAACTTCCCGCACGTGGGATTATGTCCCACCAAACTACATTACAAACTATATATTATAATATATATTTGAGTAAATTAATCTAATTGTCTCTATGGTATGACACAAGGAACAACTTCAACATTAGAAGATTAAACTTTCACACTATGGTGGCGCAGGCTTCGAACTTTGGCCTTTGTACCAACTCGACCACTGAATTAAGCTTGTGCGAGCAACCAAACCTACCCTCCTCTGCCTCTTTCTTGGTCGATTGATGCAACTTCCCACACGTGCGATAATGTCCCAACAAACTATATATTATAATATATATTTGAGTAAATTGATTTAATTGTCTATAGGAACATGATACAATGAGCAACTTCAATATTGGAAGATTAAATTTTCACACTGCGGTAGCGCATGCTTCGAACTTTGGCCCTTGTAACAACTCGACCACTGAACTAAGCTTGTGCGGGCAACCAAACCTACCCTCCTCCGCCTCTTTCTTGGTCGTTTGATGCAACTTCCCGCACGTGGGATTATGTCCCACCAAACTATATTATAATATATACTTGAGTAAATTGATTTAATTGTCTCTAGGGGTATGCCACGAGTTATATTCATTAGATTATTGCACTTGTTTAAACTAATATGATACTCTCGTTTAACCAAATGATTTACGTTTTCAATTGAACATAACTGAGTAATGCAAGGTTTAAACTTTTGATATCTTCATGTTAATGTTTGTTTAGTCGATAAAAATATGTAAAAATCGTACAAAATTTATTGTGTATTTAATTTCACATATTGATTGTTTTTATTAAAAAATATATATAATTGGGTAGGAGTGGAATTATAACTGCACATGTGCATGTGGGTAGCTATTTTGCCAAAGCCACCTAACCTCAAAGACACGTCCAGAAACGGTGTCGTTTTGGTGGCCAATTATTGTCCTCCACGTGGAAATTAGAAATCTATTTTCACATCAAAATCGATAGAGTCGGCCTTTTTGACCAAACGATTTTAATTATTTAACAATTTATAAATATCATTTAATAAAAATAAACACATACTCACGTTTCATGCAGGTAAAAGGCTCGGGACTTGGGAAAGGGAAGAAGCTTGGCATTGTTTTTGAGAAGAACGATGCCGTTTCTGGCTGCTTCGAGAGCTAGATTTTGATGCTCTTTCGAACAAAAAGAGCAAATTTGAGTATATTATCTTAAAAACTTGTTCATATGCCACATAATTAATGTTATATTTGATGCGAATAATCGTACTTTACATATGAAAAATGAATATTCGACTTGTTCACAATGTTTAGGTGAATTAAGATGGGAGAAAATTTAAGTCTGAGTCAGTTTTAACCTAATTGAGTCTGTTTGGTTCAGTTTTTATTGTTTTTGACCCCCAAAACGTTTGAAATATTTATCATTACCTATTTTTAATTGTAAACATTAAATTATTGAATTTTTTTGATAAATTAATTATATTTTAATTAAAACAATATCAATTAATATTTATTTAAAAATTCAAAAAGAAAAACTCTCTAATTGATGGGCCCATGTTGGGCCATTTGGTGATAGGTTGTTGGATAGGGTGGGTCATTTGAGCCCCACCCAATAAAGTCATCAATCCTTAAGCGTTATGCCATGGCACAAAGTTACAATTTAAATATAAAAAATAAACCTAACATTATCATAAGTACATCGAGAATCAATCAAACGATGTTTTTGTTGATGAAACTCGCTCGTATATCTCATGTTTTGATCCTTCGTTTCGGGAACTGTTCAAATTTCATCATCGAACATTTGGGTTTGGTCCCCGGCTAAAATGAATTTAGCCTCGGACGCATCTCAACCTACGTCCATAATCAAAATTTCAACAACTTTCTATAAAAGCCAAGATAATTAACTTACTCTTTTCAATAAGCTTTTATATTTAAGTATTATCATGTGTCAAATATTGATGGGTGCAATTCAATTACACGTCGTAAGTAATTTCACAATTACAATTGCTTTTTAAATATCGTATTTGACCATTCTCATAATCCGTCACGTGTCATAACGTTAGGCCTACGAGTAAAGACGGCGAATAGTGGGCCCAAAGCCCAATTTTTTGGGCTAGCTTGCGTCCAGCCCGTGCTTGCTTAGCCCGCGCGTTTGGACCTCAATTTTGGTAAAAAATCGAACGCGCCTTGATTGGAAAGATTAGTTTATATTTTCATCTCCGTATTTGCGTTCTCAATTTGATCTCTCCCTGAACATGAGGAAAATGAAAGGAATCAACCCTTTTCATGTGAATCTCGAAAAAGATAGAAATATTATTTAAATTTGTTATGTATTTGATTTTTTTATTGGTAAGATTGTGCGAATTGTTCATAACCGCGTTGAATTTATACGCAGATTATAGTATGTATGCGTATATTATAAGGTTGGGTGGGAGTGGACCTGAGAATGGGAACGAGTCTAAATTGGATGTGAATTGGAAGAGATAGTGGGATTCTTATTCATCTTTTTGCTAAAGCTTTGTCTTTTATTTTCCGTTTTTATTCGAATTTTGGTGTTTTGCTTTTATTTCAGGCTGAGAAATTCATAGTTTCGATTCGGTTCTTGCTATTTAAACTCCGCTTTTTACCTACTAATCGATGTTTTCGTTGAATTTGTCAAGCTTTGAATGTTGTCTCCCTTTTTTTTTGTTTGGGTGGAGTTGTTTACTCAAATTGTTCATATGCTAGCTAGAATCCACTTGTGAACGTGACCGATGATGCACATGATACAGCTTAGGGTTATGTTAAAGTATCCACTTGTTCATATGGGGCAATTTGTCGTACTTAATTCGAATTCTAATTGGAATTGTTCAAGTCCATATTTAGTTGTGAGGACTATGACGACTTTATATTTCGTTGAATGTAATACACGTGCGTTGTAGGCGTAGAGTCCCCGATACTTTAACATCACAAATTGCCCCATGGTAGAAATGTACTCTTAAGACCGAGATCGTGATACAGTTTAGGGTTGTGTTAGATTTTGGCTTATTTTAAGAATTTTATTTAGTGAAGTCACTCGATGCTCTCAGTACAATGTTAAATATTTTGGATGAGAATGCTCGCGAATTTATTTGTGGGTTTGTAGCCAAAAAATACATTTTAATATAAGGAAGGGAACTCAATGGATATACGTTACAAATTTTACTCTTAAACGCGACGTGAGATTGTACACCCTCATTGATATGAGCTGAGCATGCAAAATCAACAATTTACTAAGTCGTCTTTATTTTCACATGGTAGGTCATCACATTTACGATGCTCGTATTCGTACATCTTCAACGTTTTTTCATCGAAAAAGCTCAAAACTTTTAAACCGTGTTTTATTTATATATTATTGTTTTAGTTAGGTGGACGTATAATAAGCTTATAAACACATGGTGAGCTGTTTGGTAGATGACGAGAAACTTAGCACTGTTTAAATGTAACCTTCCTGTCATATTCCTTTTCATACAATGTTCTCTCTCTCTCCTCTCTCTCCTCTCGAGGCTTTTACTCACACCCTAAACAAATAATTGAATAGTTTCAAAAGTACTCATCAACCAAACAGCTATTTACGACTTTTGTGGTTCCGAGATTATTAAACTTTTTAGTGAAGAAATCAGAACTATTCTTGGTAAAATTCGGACCACTGCAGATGTCGAGGAGCAAGAAATACACGTAGGGTCATGAACTAGGTGGTCAGTGTTTTCTCTCTCCTCTCTCTCTCTCTCTCTAGGCTTTTGCATGCAACATATCAAATCAACTTTATTGTAAGTTGAAGATTATTGCTTGCTTTTCAAAAGCAAAAAAGTTTGGTCCATGAGTTCAGTAAAAGACAGCGATGAATGTAACCCCAATTGTTGGTGAATTTGCATATAGCATCTATCTCTTCCAGCCCATAATTCCACGTGAAGAATATTCAACAGGGTCAGAGGAGAGAGAGAGAGAGAGAGAGAGAGAGAGAGTATTTTTAATGCAAATGAGCAGACTTGAACAAGCCTAAAGGCTAGACAATCGAATACATAGAAGCACAAAATACAAATCCACTCTAAAAGCATTACAACAAATTATTGCACAGAAAAGAACGAAACATTAATTTGAGCAAGAATACGCGGCCACTCGTCTGTCTTCTTCGTTTTGATAGAGGTAGGACGCTTGTTTAGCGAAGACCTTTTATTCCGACATCTTTTTTTTCCTGCGATCATAAAAAACATCTATTTCAGTACTCCCAGGTTTATAATAAGCTTTACTATGTGCTTCGTGCAATATAGAGAGAGAGAAACATACCTTACCTTGCTTATATTTTGAAACTATTGCCTACCAATGTTTAGGAGGTGGGGGGGATGAGTATACGTAAGGTGGGGGGTGCACAGGAGGAGGAGGAGATTTGTAGTGATAAATTGGAGGCGGGAAGTATGGCTTCTTTGGTGTTGGCGGAGGTGGGGACTTGTATTTGTAAACCGGGGGAGGTGGTGGAGGAGATTTGTAGTGATAGACTGGGGGTGGGTGATGTGGTTTAACGGGCACCGGCGGAGGTGGTGACTTGTACTTATAAACTGGTGGAGGTGGTGGAGGAGACTTGTAGTGATACACGGGCGGTGGGTGATATGGCTTAACGGGCACCGGCGGAGGTGGTGACTTGTATTTGTAAACTGGCGGTGGTGGTGGAGGAGACTTGTAGTGATACACGGGCGGTGGGTAGTGTGGCTTAACGGGCACCGGTGGAGGTGGTGACTTGTATTTGTATACTGGTGGAGGTGGTGGAGGAGACTTGTAGTGATACACGGGCGGTGGGTAGTGTGGCTTAACGGGCACCGGCGGAGGTGGTGACTTGTATTTGTAAACTGGCGGTGGTGGTGGAGGAGACTTGTAGTGATACACGGGCGGCGGGTAGTGTGGCTTAACGGGCACTGGAGGAGGTGGTGACTTGTACTTGTATACTGGCGGAGGTGGTGGTGGAGACTTGTAGTGATAGACTGGCGGTGGGTAGTGTGGCTTAACGGGCACCGGCGGAGGTGGTGACTTGTATTTGTAAACCGGCGGTGGTGGTGGAGGAGACTTGTAGTGATACACGGGCGGTGGGTGATATGGCTTAACAGGCACCGGAGGAGGTGGTGACTTGTATTTGTATACTGGCGGAGGTGGTGGAGGAGACTTGTAGTGATACACGGGCGGTGGGTAGTGTGGCTTAACGGGCACCGGCGGAGGTGGTGACTTGTATTTGTATATTGGCGGAGGTGGTGGTGGAGACTTGTAGTGATACACTGGCGGTGGGTGATGTGGCTTAACGGGCACCGGCGGAGGTGGTGACTTGTATTTGTAAACTGGCGGTGGTGGTGGAGGAGACTTGTAGTGATACACGGGTGGCGGGTAGTGTGGCTTAACGGGCACTGGAGGAGGTGGTGACTTGTACTTGTATACTGGCGGAGGTGGTGGTGGAGACTTGTAGTGATACACTGGCGGTGGGTGATGTGGCTTAACGGGCACTGGAGGAGGTGGTGACTTGTACTTATAAACCGGCGGAGGTGGTGGAGGAGATTTGTAGTGGTAAATCGGAGGGGGATAGTGTGGTGGTGGTGGAGGCGGCGACTTGTACTTGTATACGGGTGGAGGTGGAGGTGGAGACTTGTAGTGATAAACGGGAGGTGGGTGATGTGGCTTCACAGGCACTGGCGGAGGTGGTGACTTGTACTTGTACACTGGCGGTGGTGGTGGAGGAGACTTGTAGTGATATACCGGAGGCGGGTGATGTGGCTTAATGGGTGGCGGTGGAGGTGGTGACTTGTAATGATACACCGGAGGAGGTGGCGGAGGAGACTTATAATGATAAATTGGCGGTGGAAAGTATGGTTTTTTCGGCGGCAATGGCGGAGGAGAAGTATACTCGTAATTTGCAGTCGTGGAACAAGGGAAGCTTAGAGAGAGAAACGCAAGGAGGAGAGAGAGAATGGGATAAGCAGAAGGAGACCCCATCTTCCCCATTTTTCCACTTGAGAAGTGGTTTCTTGTTCTGGTTCTGTTCTTCTCTTCTCCTCCTCTACCCTTTATATAGCCTCTCTCAGTAACCCTAGATTAAAATAATAATTGCTTAAAATATGACAAAACGATGTCCTCGTTCTCTCGAATTTCTGTTCAATATTTTCATGTTTTTTAATTCAGAAATTTACGATAAAGTTTGTCTATTTTGGATCTCAAGACCTAATCGCTCTTCACAGACGTACAAACTTGATGGGTCCCGGCGGCTTGACTCTGAGTTTCATCTTCTCCGTCAATCAAGTTTCTGCAGTGAAAAAATTAGGGTTTCAGAGAGTTCACGGTCTGTAATATTTGCAGAAGAAACACGAGCTTTGTTAAATGTTTTTTGTTTTTTTTTTTAATTATTTGCATTTCTTAATTATTTATTCAACTAAGCTGCATTATTAAGGCTTTTCTATTTTTGTTCAAAATGAACTTCGATTCCCCCGGAAAAGATCCAACACAAACGATCGGTTCGGACAACCTTATTATCGGTGAGTTCCCGATCCCCGACCCTAACCGCCGTTTGCCTCGATATATTTGGTTTGAAATTTAAAGACATAGCTGAGACGGGGTTGATGTCTACGTTTATAATCTCAAAGTTACGATGAAATATGATATGATTAATAAACTGAATATTTCCCGATCTTGGAGACCGGAAGTCGCCTCGAGCCAATTTATCGACCTCTAATGACGACTTCGTTGGTGAAAATACTTTAAAATTCAGTTTACGGGTAAATTCGATGATTACTCGATAATAGAATTACAAAAAAAACACGATTAATCGTTGTATTTTTATTGAGATTTAGAACATAAGGTGATAACACAAAGGAGAGTTGTTATTGAAGAGATGATTTACGAGGAAAATAGATCAAAATAATAAAGAAATCGATCAAAGGGTGGTGGGTGAGCTGTTTTATGTCGACTTTTTAATCTCATTTGAGCTTTGACTATTCTATTTTAGTTATTTATTATTTAAAAACTATTATTATTATTATTACGTGGAAGTTTCATATTCACTTAGGATTAAATGGAAGCTTGCCAACTCTTATTTATTTAAAAACATTATTCAAGCAAAGTGACAAACTCGATGAACCTTCAATAATATAACACCTCCATTCATTCAATCATTGAAACTCATGTGCGACGGTATAATCGTGTTCGTTTTAGGTCGGGTTTTGCATGAAGTTATTACCGAGATTAGCCAAAAACACGCATTCTGCTTGGTATGAAAAAAACGATGCATCTCAGCCTCTCAAACGATGCACGATTGTACATTGCCAGGAGTACGAATTGGACTTTAAATTGAGCATAATTAAATTATTAGCTACGATATCGCGCTATAAATTAACTCAAAGATTTGTTCAATACTAATCGTTTTCACCTTCAAATTACACAAATTCGAGATGACCGAGACGGATCGAGCACAATAATATCTTAGTGAACGTTTAATTATTTATTTTATCTTATGGTATTATAGGTGAGAGTAGGTGATGACTAAATGATTGTTTATTTCTTTGGAATTGTCTTTTGGAAACTTGGAATGAACTTACTCTCGTTTACATGCATCTTTTTATATTTGACCTAAAAATTTGGCCGATAACACTTGCAAAGATTTAGAACAATCTTGAACTAATAACGAAGTCGGCGATAGCTTAGAATACGGTGTTATTGGTGGAGGGTTGACGAATCGAGTTATACGTAAATCGACCTTATTTTTATACCGTATAATTGTACTTTTAACGAGTGACAAGTAATCATACAAATCTAATTGGTTATTCAACCTTATCATCAATATAATAATCGTTAAAAAATCTAAAACTCTACGCGGAGAAATCATAAGTATACCCTTTTGATTCTACACGTCAGAGTTACTTTTGACGTAACCAGTATGGATCGCTATTAATTTGAAGATACATTGTAAATTAAGAAAAAATAGATATAATTCCATCGATTTACAAGCGACGCCCTTAATTTTTAGAGGTTTATCGATGTTAAATATAAAGTATTTATATAAATAAAGGAGATAAAGCTTGTTCTAACTAACAAAGGTGGTAGATAGATGGATTATCTTTGCCATTATGTCAATGGTTA